>SJXQ01010654.1:2102-115442 GCA_006408695.1 Aepyceros melampus
GGCAAGTCTGGGTAAGTCTCTTGTGGGGTCACTGCTCCTTTCTCCTGGGTCCTGGTGCATACAAGGTTTTGTTTGTGCCCTCCAAAAGTCCATTTCCCAGTCCTGTGTAAGTTCTGGCTGCTCTATGGTGGGGTTAATGGTGACCTCCTCCAAGAGGGCTTATGCCATACCCAGGTCTACTGCACCCAGATCCCCTGCCTCTGCAGCAGGCCACTGCTGACCCATACCTCTGCAGGAAACACTCAAACACATTTCTGGCTTAGTCTCTGTGGGATCTCTGGGTCCCAGAGGCACAAGGTTTGTTTGAGCCCTCCAAGCGTCTCTGGCTGGTATGGGGTTTGATTCTAAACGTCATTGTGCCCCTCCTACCATCTTGCTAGGGCTTCTCCTTTGCCCTTGGATGTGGGATATCTTTTTGGTGGGACCCAACATTCTTCTGTTGATGGCTGTTCAGCAGCAAGTTGTAATTTTGGAGTTCTTGCAGAAGATAAGCACATCTCCTTACCAGCTACTAATCATGATTTATCTTACCAAAGAAGGTAGGCCTCCCAGGAGACATAAGACTATAATTCCTTTCACATTTGGAGTTTCAGCAAGGGTACAAATTAACAGGAGACAGAGAGAGAATAGTTGCTAAATCATGTCTGACTCTTTGCAACCCCATGGACTGTAGCCTGCCAGGCTCCTCTGTCCATTAGATCATCCTGGCAAGAATAATGGCATGGGTTGTCATTTCCTCCTCCCGAGGATCCTCCCAAACCAGAGGACTGAACCCACATCTCTTGCATTAGTAGGTGGATTCTTTACCACTGCACCACCTGGGAAGCCCATACAGATTCACAAAAGGGTTTATAACTTGGTTAGGGGACCCAAACTGAAGGTAGAAAAAAATAACCATAATTATCTAATACCCTAAAAATTTAATTCAGAAATTAAAACTAAGAAAACCTATAATATGATCAAGCACAAAATTATCAATATTTAATATTAAAAACCATGCTTAATGCCAAACCACCCTGTGGCTAAGATAATAATATTTAAGGTTATACCTTATGGTCTCTACTGTATGTTGAGTATCAGCTGCCTTTAATTTTGCTTGCAGCTTCTCCTTTTGTATTCTTGCATCATGGATAAAATTTTCTTGAGTCTGAAGAGCTGCCTTCAATCCTCTCTTTTCTTCTTGCAGAACCTGTAAAAATACTCAGAAAAAAAGTCATATGTTATTACAGTTTTTCTATTTCACAAGAAAAGGAAGCCAGGAGTCAAACTGTAAATTATATAACAGATACAGTATTAATAGGCCCAATATCAATATCTGATCTATTGGCTACAGAGAGGTAATAAACTGCAGATTTTGGAACCTAGTTCCAGGTTAATTAGTTTCTCTTAAAACAGACATACACACATTTCCTCAGTTATAGTATATAAAATTTAAAAATATACCTCTAGTAGTTTTTCAGATTCCCTCAATTTTTCTTCTTTCTGCCGCTGCTCTTGCATAATAGTCATATTAGTTCCAACCAAGTCATTGACTCTCATGGTGAGGCGCTCTATTTCCAACTCATTGGCACAGATAGTATCATTGGCCCGCTCCAGCTTACTGCTCAGGTGCTGAATTTCTGACTGGCTGGACAGTTCCACAGACTCTAATTTTTGTTTCCGATTGGCAAGCTGAGCCTAAAAATACACAAATTACCAATTGGTAAAAGAATAATCAATGAACAAGGAAGACTAAAATGAAACTGAATTTTACCTCCATAAAAACATACAGCAATAGATCATTAAAAATATATAATTCATTTACCAGTCCAGTCAAAAAATGAACAAAAATTTAAGCAGACATTTCTCCAAAGAAGACATACAGATGGCCAATAAACACATGGAAAGATGCTCATATCACTCATTATTAGAGAAATACAAATCAAAACCACAATGAGGTATCACTTCATACCCGTCAGAATGGTCATCAGCAAAAGAACTACAAACAATATTTGCTAGAGAGGATGTAGAGAAAACAGAACCCTGCTGCTCTGCTGGTGGGAACGTGAACGGCACTGCCACTACAGTATGGAGAGTCACAACAAGCTAGAATAAAACCACCAGGTGGTGGTGGTTTAGTTGCTAAGTCATGTCTGGCTCTTGCAACCCCATGGACTGTAGCCCATGGGGCTAGAATATTAGAATGGGTTGCCATTTTCTTCTATAGGCGATATTCCCAATCCAGGGATCGAACCCATGTCCCTTGCGTAGAAGGTGGTCTCCTGAATTGCAGGCAGATTCTTTATCACTTACCCACTAGGGAAGCCCCCAAACTACAATATGACCCAGCAATCCTACTACTGGGCATATACCCTAAGAAAGCCACAATTCAAAATAACACATGCACCCCAATGTTCACCACAGCACTATTTACAATAGCCAGGACACAGAAGGAACCTAGATGTCCATCAACAAATGAATGGATAAAGCAGTTGTGGTACAATAGAATATACTCAGTCATAAAAAGGAATAAATTTGAGTCAGCTGTAGTGAGGCAGATGAACCTGCTGCTGCTGCTGCTAAGTCACTTAAGTCGTATCCGACTCCGTGCAACCCCATAGATGGCAGCCCACTAGGCTCCTCTGTCCCTGGGATTCTCCAGGCAAGAACACTGGAGTGGGTGGCCATTTCCTTCTCCAATGCATGAAAGTGAAAAGTGAAAGTGAAGTCGCTCAGTCGTGTCCAACTCTTAGTGACCCCATGGACTGCAGCCCACCAGGCTCCTCCATCCATGGGCTTTTCCAGGCAAGGGTACTGGAGTAGGGTGCCACTGCCTTCTCCATAGATGAACCTAGAGGCTCTTATACAGAGTGAAGTAAGTCAGAAAGAAAAAAACAAGTATTATATATTAACACATATATATGGAATCCAGAAAAATGGTACTGATGATCCTAGTAGAGAACAGGCTTGACACAGCGGGGAAGGAGAGAGAGAGAGATGACGTGAGCAAGCACCACTGACATACACACACTATCATGTGTGAAACAGGCAGCCAGTGGAAAGCTGCTGTATAACACAGGGAGCCCAGGCTGGGTCTGTGATGACCTAGAGGGGTGGGGTGCAGGCAGGGGAGGAAGGCTCAACACAGAGGGGATATATATAAAATTATGACTGACTCACATTGTTGTATGGCAGAAACTGATGCAACATTGTAAAGCAATTTTCACCAATTAAAAAAAATTGTATAAAGCTAGAAATAAAAATAAAGTAGTTGCGGTACATATATACCATGGAATATTACTCAGCCATAAAAAGGAATGAATTTGAGTAGTTTTAGTGAGGTGGATGAACCTAGAGCCTAGGTGAAGTAAGCCAGAAAGAGAAAAACAAATATCATATATTAATGCATATATATGGAATCTAGAAAAATAGTACTGATGAACCTATTTACAGAGAAATGGAAATGCAGATGTAAAGAACAAACTGATAGACATGGCGTGAGAAGGAGAGGATAGGACAAACTGAGAAAGAAGCACTGACATATATACACTATCATGTGTAAAACAACTTCCTAGTGGGAAGTTGCTGTATAACACAGGGAGCCCAGTCCGGCATTCTATGACAACTTAGAGGGGTGGAATGTGGCAGGTAGGGAGACTCAAGAGAGAGGTAATATATACATAATTATGACTGATTCACACTGATGTACTACAGAGACCACCACAACATTGTAAAGCAACTGTTCTCCAATTTAAAATATATATATACAGAAATATATATGTATATATATAATATATTCATGATAGAAAAAAAAAAAAACACCATGATAAAAACTAGGAATAGAGAGGAACTTTCTCAACTTGACAAAGACTTTCTACAGAAACCATACAGCTAACGTTATACTTAATGTTGGGAAATTTGACACTTTCCCACAAAGATCAGATATAAGGCAACAATCCATTGTCACATCACTCCTTTTCAACCATCACAGTGGATGTCCTAGTTAATGTAGTAAGAAAAGGAAATAAAAGGTATACAGATCAGGAAAGAAGTCATAAACTACCTTTATCCACAGATGATGTGATCATCTATGTAGAAAATCTGAAAGAATCAACAAAAAAAAAAAAATCCCTAAGTTAATATCAACTATAGCAAGGTTGCAAGACATAAAGTCAATATACAAAAGTCAACCATTTTCCTATATGCCAAAAGTAAACATGTGGAATTTAAATTAAAAACAAAACACAGGACTTTCCCAGTAGTCCAGTGGTTAAGAATCTGCCTTGCAACGCAAAGGACACAGGTTCAATCCCTGGTCAGGCAGCCAAGATCCCACATGCCTTGGAGCAACTAAGCCTGCGTACCACAACTACAGAAGTCTACATGATGCTGCAACTAAGACCCATTGCAGCCAAATGAATAAAATAAAAATTAAAAAACAAAAAAACACAGCACTATTTATATTAACACCTAAAGAAATTACTTAAGTATAAACCTAATAAAATATGTACAAGATCTATAAAAGAAGAACTACAGATCTCTGATGAATGATATCAAAGAATAAATGAAGAGATATTCCATGTTCATGGAAAGGAAGAATCAATACTGTCAAAATGTCAGTTCTTCTCAATATTATCTATGAATTCAATACAATCCCAATCAAAACATCAACAAGTTATCAATATTTTGTGAATAAAACTGATTCTAAAGTTTATAGGGAGAGGCAAAGAATCAGAATAGCCAACACAATATCAAAAGAGAAGAACAAAGCTGGCTGTCTGATGTTACCTAACTTCAAGATTTACAATAAGGCTATAGTAATCAACAGTGTAGTATCAGCAAGAGAATAGACAAATAGATTAAGGGAACAGAATACAGAGCCCAGAAATTGACCCTTATAAATGCAGTCAACTGATCTTTGATAAAAGAGCAAAGGTAATAAGATGGAGCAAAGATAGTCTCTTCGACAAATGGTGCTGGAATAACTGGACATCCATATGCAAGGGAAAAAAATGACATGTCTGACAAAGGCATTACACTCTCCACAAAAATTAATTAAAATGGATCATAGACCTAATGTAAAATGCAAAACTTGCAAAACTCTTGGGAGATAATATAGGAGAAAATGTAGCTAACTCGGGTATAGTGGTATCTTTGTAAACACAACACCAAAGACATGATCCCCAAAAGCAATAACTGATAAGCTGAAATTCATCAAAATTTAAAACTTTTGCTCTGTAAAAGACATTGTCAAGAGAATGAGAAGACAAGCCACTTTAGCAACTGTCTCATGGACCTGTAGTACCCAATTCCTGTAGATTTGGATGATTTTTTAGGCTCTGTATCCCAGCTATACTGTTTTTTTTTTTTTATACTGGTTTTTAGCTCCCAACTTTCTAGTTTTTCACAAGTTTAATTCCAGCATCCTGAAAAGTACTTCATCTTTACACTGAAGATAGGTATAAAGCATTTGTGTAAGTAAAACTTCCCATATTCTAAGTATTTTTAAAAAGTAAAGCACACAATTTTATTTTAGAAATTTAAGTCTCTGCGAAATCTATCTGCTGTGCATTTAAAGATTTTTATTGTATATAGTACAGGGCAAAAATGCTACTATGGTCACATAAAGCAGATGCTCAATGATGCCCATAAGCCAGAGAGGGGTGGGGAGGAGAAAGGCAAAGAGGCAGAAAAACAGTGTTTATATAAATTACAGACCAAGATTCCAGCATAAAGAATCAAAAACTTTTTACCAGATTCCTACAATAGTGTGAAAAAAAGAACATCAAATAGGTTTAGATGCACAGGAATAACTGCCAGGATGCAACTGGCTCCAAACTTTTAAAATACCACATGAACTACCTCAAAAAGGGGAAACCTTACACAGAATTCTGCACAGAATAAAACACTGAAGATACTGGATGATGGTGGTAAGAGAAAGAGCCCAGCTTACTGAACCTCCCAACCCTATTTTAAATTGCACAGTAGCCCTGGGGCTTGGCAGAACACAGCTAGAAAACCACTGCTCAACTGGTTGCTCAGGATGAAAGACAATACGTGATTGCAAAACACTAGCATTGTCTTTTTAACACTGTAATAGCTATTTAACATTCAGTTCAAATCTGTGATCTTAAAGTAAACTGGTGTTGAAATTAATAGTTAACTAAGCTATAGTTTAACCAGCGAGTCTAGATTTCATACATAAAAACTAACCAACATCTTAGTTCTACAGCATCAAGAATACAGTCTTTTTTTCCCTTTTTTTTTTTACATTGAAGAAAGAAGATCAGCCCTGGGATTTCTTTGGAAGGAATGATGCTAAAGCTGAAATTCCAGTACTTTGGCCATCTCATGCGAAGAGTTGACTCACTGGAAAAGACCCTGATGCTGGGAGGGATTGGGGGCAGGAGGAGAAGGGGATGACAGAGGATGAGATGGCGGGATGGCATCACTGATTCGATGGACATGAGTTTGAGTGGACTCCAGGAGTTGGTGATGGACAGGGAGGCCTGGCGTGCTGCAATTCATGGGGTCGCAAAGAGTTAGACACGACTGAGAGACTAAACTGAACTGAACTGACAGACGATATACAGTATGTTAGTTTCAGGTGTAAATCATAGTGATTTGACACGTACACATTATTACTGATCACCATGACAAGTCTAATAGCCATCTGTCACTATACAAAGCTATTACAATATTATAAACTATATTTCCTATGCCGCACATCACATCCCATGACTTAATTATTTTATAACTGGAAATTTAAATTAATTTCCTTCACCTATTTTGCCCAACTTCCCTCATCCTCTCCTCCATGATAACTACCAGTTTGTTCTCTGGATCTATGAGTTTGTTTCTGTTTTGTTTCATCTCTTAGATTCCACATGTAAGTGAAGTCATATGGAATTTGTTTTTCTCTGTCTTATTTCACTTAGCATAATATTCTCTAAGGACATCCACATTGCTGCAAATGGTAAAATTTCGTTCTTTTTTATGACTCATATATCACATTTTCTTTATCCATTCATCTATCAATGGGCACTTGGGTTGCCTCTGTATCTTTATTACTGTGAATAATGATGCAAAGAACATCAGTTCAGTTCAGTCACTCAGTCGTGTCCAACCCTTTGCAACCCCATGAATCGCAGCACGCCAGCCTCCCTGTCCATCACCAACTCTGGAGTCCACTCAGACTCATGTCCATCGAATCAGTGATGCCATCCAGCCATCTAATCCTCTGTCGTCTCCTTCTCTTCCTGCCCCCAATCCCTCCCAGCATCAGGGTCTTTTCCAATGAGTCAACTCTTCGCATGAGGTGGCCAAGTACTGGAGTTTCAGCTTTAGCATCATTCCTTCCAAAGAAATCCCAGGGTTGATCTCCTTTAGAATGGACTGGTTGGATCTCCTTGCAGTCCAAGGGACTCTCAAGAGTCTTCTCCAACACCACAGTTCAAAAGCATCAACTCTTCGGCACTCAGCCTTCTTCACAGTCCAACTCTCACATCCATACATGACCACAGGAAAAACCATAGCCTTGACTAGATGGACCTTAGGGATAAACATATCCTTTTGAATTACTCTCTTTTTTTTGCAAAAATGGACAGAATTGTTAATATGTTAGATCATATGATAGTTCTCTTTTTAATTTTTAAGGAATCTCTATGCTGTGCTCCCAATTTATATTTCCCACCAACATTGCTTGGGGGCTTCCCAGATGGCACAATGATAAAGAATCCGCCTGCCAATGCAAGAGACGCAAGAGACTTGGGTTCAATTCCTGGGTCAGGAAGATCTCCCAGAGTAGGAAATGGCAACCCACTCCAGTATTGTTGCCTGGAAAATTTCATAGACAGAGGAGCCTGGTGGGCTACAATCCATGGGGTTATAAGAGTTGGACATGATAGAGTATATACACACAACAGTGCATGAGGGTTCTCCCCTCTCTTCATCTTCTTCAACACTTATTTGTTACCTTTGAATAATAGCCATTCTGACAGGTGTGAGATGGTATCTCACTGTGGTTTTGAACTGCATTTTCCTGATGATTAGTGATGCTGAATATCTTTTCTCAAGTCTGTATGTCTCCTTTGGAAAAATGTCTATTCAAGTCCTCTGCCAATTTTTAAAAATCAGGTTGTTTTTTGACCTTGACCTCTTTAAGTTCTTTAGATATTAAACTCCTTAAAAAATAAATCATTTGAAATATGTTCTCCAATTCAATTTTCTTGGACACCAAAATCATTGCAGATGATGACTGCAGCCATGAAATTAAAAGATGCTTGCTCCTTGGAAGAAAAGCTATGACAAATCTAGACACCATATTAAAAAGCAGACACATTATTTTGCTGACAAAGGTTTGTCTAGTCAAAGCTATGGTTTTTCCAGTAGTCATGTATGGATGTGAGAGTTCAACCATAAAGAAAGCTGAGCGCCAAAGAAATGATGCTTTTGAGCTGTGGTGTTGGAGAAGACTCTTGAGAGTCCCTTGGACTGCAAGGAAATCAAACCAGTCAATCTTAAAGGAAATCAGTCCTGAATATTCACTGGAAGGACTGATGCTGAAGCTGAAACTCCAATACTTCGGCCACCTGATGCAAAGAACTGACTCTTCTTCTGACACTGGGAAAGATTGAAGGCAGGAGGAGAAACAGATGACAGAGGATGTGATGGTTGGATGGCATCACCGACTCAATGGACATGAGTTTGAGCAAGCTCCAGAAGCTGGTGATGGACAGGGAAGTCTGGTGTGCTGCAGGCCATGGGGTTGCAGATTTGGATACGACTGAGCAACTGAATGTAACTGATTCAGCAGTATACCTTTTCATTTTGTTGATAGTTCCTCTGCCATCAGTTCCTGTGCAAGGCTTTTTAGTTTGATATAGTTCCACTTGTTTATTTTTGCTTTTGCTTTCCTTGCCTGAAGACACAGATCCATATATATATATATATATATATATATATATATAGCTAATGCCAAAGAACATATTGCCTATGTTTTCTTCTAGGAGTTTTATGCTTTTAGGTTTCACATTTACGTGTCATCTATTTTGAGTTTATTTTTATACAAGGTATAAAAAGCTGTCGTTTCATTCTTTTTTCCCAGCACTATTTTTTTAAGAGACTGTCTTCTCCCCCATTGTATATTCTTGGCTTCCTTGTTGTAAATTAGTTCAGTTCAGTTCAGCCACTCAGTCATGTCCAACTCTTTGCATCCCCATGGGCGCAGCACACCAGGCTTCCCTGTCTATCACCAACTCTCGGGGCTTGCTCAAACTCATGTCCATCGAGTTAGTGATGCATCCAACCACCTTATCCTCTATCGTCCCCTTCTCTTCCTGCCATCAATCTTTCTTAACATCAGGGTCCTTTTAATGAGTCAGTTCTTTGCATCAGGTGGCCAAAGTATTGGAGCTTCAGCTTCAGCATCAGTCCTTCCAATGAATATTCAGGACTGATTTCCTTTAGGATGGACTGGTTGGATCTCCTTGCAGTCCAAGGGACTCTCAAAGAGTCTTCTCCAACACCACAGTTCAAAAGCATCAATTCTTCGGCTCTTAGCTTTATGATCCAACTCTTACATCCATACATTAACTACTAGAAAAACCACAGCTCTGACTAAACTGACCTTTGTCAGCAAAGTAATGTCTCTGCTTTTTAATATGCTGTCTAGGTTGGTCATAGCTTTTCTTCCAAGGAGCAAGCATCTTTTAATTTCATGGCTGCAGTCACCATCTGCAGTGATTCTGGAGCCCAAGAAAATGAAGTCTGACACTGTTTCCCATTGTTTCCCCATCTATTTCCCATGAAGTGATGGGACCAGATGCCATGATCTTAGATCTCTGAATGTTGAGTTTTAAGTCAACTTTCTCACTCCTCTTTCACTTTCATTAAGAGGCTCTTTAGTTCCTCTTCACTTTCTGCCATAAGGGTGGGGTCATCTGCATATCTGAGGTTATTAATATTTCTCCCGTCAATCTTGATTCTAGCTTGTGTTTCATCAAGCCCATCATTTTGCATGATGTACTTTGCATCTAAGTTAAATAAACAGGGCAACAAGATACAGCCCTGACGTACTCCTTTTCATTTATATGGTCATAAGTTAATGACCATATAAATGTAAATTTATTTCTGGGCTCTCTATTTGCTCCATTGATCTGTGTTTGTTTTTATGCCAGCACCTTCCTTATACTTTTGGCTACTATAGATCTGTACAATAGCTTGAAATCAGGGAATATAATAATTACACTTTCTTCTTCTTTCTTAGGCTTCCCTGGTGGCTCAGAGGTTAAAGCGTCTGCCTCCAATGTGGGAGACCCAGGTTCGATCCCTGGGTTGGGAAGATCCTCTGGAGAAGGAAATGGCAATCCACTCCAGTATTCTTGCCTAGAGAATCCCATGGACTGAGAAGCCTAGTAGGTTACAGTCCACGGGGTCGCAAAGAGTCGGACACGACTGAGCGACTTTACCTCACCTCACCTCTTCTTTCTTAAGATTGCTTTAGCTCTTTGGGGTTTGGTTGTGTGTGTGTGTGATTCTATACAAACTTTAAATTTATCTGTTCCAGTTCTGTGCAAAATATCATTGGAATTTTGATAGGGACTGCACTGAATGTGTAAACTGCTTTAGGTAGTATGGACATTTTAACAGTATTAATTCTTCTAATCCATGAGCATGGTATATCTTTCAATTTATTTGTGTCATCTCCATCTGCAATTTCTCTCAACATCTTAGTTTTCAAAGTACAGGTGTTTCACATTTTTTGGTATTTTAAACTTTTTGATGCAGTTGTAAATGGGCCTGAAATCTTAATTTCTCTGATAGTACATGATTAGTGTACAAAAAAGCAACAAATTTCTGTGTATTGATTTTTGTAGACATCAACTTTACTGAATTCATTAGCAGCCATTTTTATTACTGTAGAGGCTTTAGGGTTTTCTGTATGTAGTAACATATCACCTGCAAATAGTTTTACTTCTTCCTTTCCATACTGGGTGCCTTTAATCTTTTTCTTGCCTGATTGCAATGGTTAGGATTCCTAATACTATGTTGAATAAAACTGGTGAGGATGGGCTTCCTTGTGTGTTTCTTAATCTTAGTAGAAAAGCTTTCAGCCTTTCACAGTTGAATATTATTCTAGCTGTGGGTTTCTCACATATTGTTGTTGTTCAGTCGCTAAGTCATGTCCTGCTCTTTGCGACCCCATGAACTGCAGCATGCCAAGTTTCTCTGTTACTATATCCCCAAGTTTCTTCAAAACCATGTCCATGAGTCAGTGATGCCATCCAACCATCTCATCCTCTGTCACCCCCTTCTCCTGTTGCCCTCAATTTTCCCCAGCATCAGGGTCTTTTCCATGAGTTGGTTCTTTGTATCAGGTGGCCAAAATATTGAACCTCTGTCAGCAAAATGATGTGTGTGCCTCTTTATACGCTGTCTAGGTTTGTCAAAGCTTTTCTTCCAAGGAGCGTCTTTTAATTTCACGGCTCCAGTCACCATCTGCAGTGATTTTGGGGCCTAAGAAAACAAAATGTCACTGCTTTCACTTTTTCCCCTTCTATTTGCCCTGAAGTGATGGGACTGGATGCCATGATCTTAATTTTTTGAATGTTGAGTTTTAAGTCGAATTTTTCACTCTCCTCTTCCACCTCTGTCATGAGGCTTTTTAGTTCCTCTTCACTTTCTGCCATTAGATGGTGTCATCTGCATATCTGAGGTTGCTTATGTTTCTCCTGGCAATCTTGATTCCAGCTTGTGACTTATCCAGCCTGGAATTTCACATGATGCACTCTGCATAGAAGTGAAATAAGCAGGTGACAATATACAGCCTTGACGTGCTTTCTCCCCCAATTTTGAACCAACCCATCACTCCATGTCAGGTTCTGTTGCTTCTTGACCTGCATACAGGTTTTTCAGGAGGCAGGTAAGATGGTCTAGTATGCTCATCTCTTTAAGGATCTTCCACAGTTTGTTGTTATCCACACCATCAAAGACTTCAGTGTAGTCAATGAAGCAGAAGTGGATGTTTGGGGGAATTCCCTTGCTTTCTCTACAATCCAACACATGTTGGCAATTGGATCTCTAGTTCCATTGCCTTTTCTAAACCCAGCTTGTACATCTGGAAGTTCTCAGCTCATGTACTATTAAAGCCTATCTTGAAGGATTTTGAGCATTATCTTGTTAACATGTGAAATGAGCACAAGTGTATGGTAATCTGAACATTCTTTGGCCTTGTCCTTCTTTGGGATTGGAATGAAAACTGACCTTTTTCAGTCCTGTGGCCACTGCTGATTTTCCAAATTTGCTGGCATGTTGAGTGCAGCACTTTAACAGCATCATCTTTAAGGACTGTGAAGACCTGAGCTAGAAGAATTCCATCACCTCCACCGTAGTGATTGTATCATTGTTCATAGTGATACTTCCTAAGGCCCACTTGACTTCACACTCTAGGATGTCTGGCTCTAGAGAGTGACCACACCATCATAGTTATCTGGGTCATTAAGACCTTTTTGTACAGTTCTTGTGTATTCTTGCCACCTCTTCTTAATCTCTTCTGTGTCTGTTAGGTCCTTACCATTTCTGCCCTTTATTGTGTCCACCTTTGCAGGAAATGTTCCCTTGGTGTCTCTAAATTTCTTAGAGACCTCTAGTCTTTATCATTCTATTATTTTCTTCTATTTATTTGCATCATTCACTTAAGAAGGCTTTCTTTTCTCTCCTTGCTATTCTTCAGAACTCTGCATTCAGTTGGGTTTACCTTTTCCTTTCTCCTTTGCCTTTTGTGTCTCTTCTTTTCTCAGCTATCAAAACGGCCTCCTCAGACAACCATTTTGCCTTACTGCATTTCTTTTTCTCTGGGATGGTTTTGGTCACTACCTCCTGTACAATGTTATGAACCTTCATCCATAGTTCTTCAGGCACTCTCTCTATCTCTTCATCTTCAGGCACACTGTCTTTGTTGCAGGCACTCTGGTGTGTGTGTGTGTGTGTGTGTGTGTGCCACATCTTTTTTTAATTTTTAAATTTATTTATATTTTTAACTGAAGGATAATTGCTTTACAGAATTTTGTTGGTTTCTGCCAAACATCAACAAGACTGAACCATAGATATACATATGTCCCCTCCCTCTTTAATCTGCCTCCCATCTCCCTCCCCATCCCAACCCTCTAGGTTGATACAGAGCCCCTGTATGAGTTCCCTGAGACATACAGCAAATTTCCATTGGCTATCTATTTTACATATGATAATATAAGTTTCCATGTTACTCTCTCCATACATCTCACCCTCTCCTCCCCCTCCCCACTCTTCCCCTCCCTCGTGTCCAAAAATCTGTTCTTTATGTCTGCTTCTCTGCTGTTGCCCTGCAAATAAAATCTTTGGTACCATCTTTCTAGATTATGTGTATATGCATTAGTATAGGATATTTATCTTTCTCTTTATGACTTATTTCACTCTGTATAATAGGCTCTAGGGTCATCCACCTCATTAGAACTGATTCAAATGTGTTCCTTTTTATGACTGAGTAATATCCCATTGTATATATGTACCACAACTTTTATTCATTCACCTGGTGATGGACATCTAGGTTGCTTCCACATTCTAGTTATTGTAAATAGCGCTGCAATGAACACTGGGGTATACTGTCTTTTTCAATTTTGGTTTCCTCAGGATATATACCTAGGAGTGGGATTGCTGGGTCATATGGTGGTTTTATTTCTAGTTTTTTAAGGAATCTCCATACTGTCTTCCATAGTGGCTGTATCAATTTACATTCCCACCAACAGTGCAAGAGTGTTCCCTTTCTCCACACCCTCTCCAGCATTTATTGTCTGTAGACTTTTTGATGATGGCCATTTTGACCAGTGTGAGGTGATATCTCACTGGAGTTTTGATTTGCATTTCTCTAATAAACAAGCGATGTTGAGCATCTTTTCATGTGTTTGTCAGCCATCTGTATGTCTTATCTGGAGAAATGTCTGTTTAGGTCTTTTTCCCATTTTTGTTGATTTTCTGTTATTGAGTTGTATAAGCTGCTTGTATATTTTGGAAATTAATCCTTTGTCAGTTGTTTCATTTGCTATTATTTTCTCCCATTCTGAGGGTTGTCTTTTCACCTTCTTATAGTTTCTTTTATATATATATATATATATATATATATATATATATATATATGCCACATCTTCTTTATCCATTCATCTACCAACGGACATTTACGTTGCTTCCATGTCTTGGCTACTGTAATCAGTGCTGTTATGAACACTGGGTGGGGGGCGTGTATCTTTTAGAATTACAGCTATCTGTTGATATACGCCTAGGAACAGGATAAAACTGAGTCTATGGTAACTCTCTTTTTAGTTTTTAAAGAAACCTCCATACTACTTTCCATAACAGCTACACCAATTCACATTAACTGCCAACAACAGTGTAGGAAGGTCCCTATTTCTCCACATCCTCTCCAACATTTACTATTTGTAGATTTTTAAATGATGGCCATTCTGACTAGTGTGAGGTACAACCTTGTTTTTATTTGCATCTCTCTAATAATCAGTGGTATTTAGCATCTTTTCAAGTGCTTGTTGGCCATCTCTATGTCTTCTTTGGAAAAAAATATACTTGTGCCCATTTTTTATTATCTTTTTGTTATTGAGTTCTATGTACTCTTTCTATATTTTAGAAATTAAGGCCTTGTCAATTACATTGTTTGCTAATATTTTCTCCCTGTTTGTACTTGTCTTTTCATTTTGTTTATGGTTTCCTTAAAAGCATCTAAGTTTGATTAGGTCCCATTTGATTTTTAAAAAATTTTATTACCTTGGGAGGCTGACCTAACAAAACATTGCTACAATTTATGTCACACCATGTTTTGCCTATGTTCTCCTCTAGGAGTTTTTTGCTGTTTAGTATTTTTATTACCTCCTTTTTGAACTCAGGATGTGGTAGACTGGAGAGATATGTTTCACTGTTTATTCTTTCAGGAGACTTCTGTTGTTCTTTTAATGAGGAGTGGTTCCTCTGCTTCTTTATACTTATATTTCTAACTCTATAAATTTAGGAGAAACAGTTACCTACTAGTGGCTGTTTTTGTGTAGGAGCATCTGTGTGTGGCCTACATGTGTCTAATATTTTTGGTGCAAGGGCTTTTAGTATAGAAGCCTCCCATGTCTTTCCTCAGAGTCTGCTGGCTGTTAGCCCCTTGATACAGGGTGTGAATGGCATTGTAACCAGAGCCTGCACTGCATGTTGAGCAGGGCCTCCTCTTTGCTCTGTGGCTGTCAAAGCCCTGTCAGGAGCAGGATCTGCTCCCCAGTTGTTGGAGCAGATGCCTCTAGATCTGTTCATGAGCTACAGTGTGGGGTAGTGTAACTGGTGCACTTCCACTGGGAGAGGAGTCACTGATTATTCCTCCGCAGGAGCTTTCCATCAAAAAGTACACTCTTTGGTGTCAGCTTTTACCCAATGTGCATGCTCACAAAGTACATTGCTGTTACACTGCTGCTGGCACTGCTCTCAGCTGTGAAAATATAGGAACTGGACGTCCCTTAGGTGCTGTGCTCACAAAGTCATCAGCAGAGATCCACTGGCACAGATCTACTTATGTCAGGCACTGGGACCCACCACAGTCATGAGGAGTTGCACACCTGGACCCACTATGGGAGATACAGTATCATCCTGGCCCTGGCTCCACATGTCCCTGCCCACAATGCCCACAGCTACTACCTTGACCCACCTCAACCACAGGAGTACCAGTAATCTGCTCAGATGTCCCACCACCACTAGGCTTACAAAGGCACTCCAGGGGTAAATCCACTGAAGTCACAAAGCCACCAGATAAACTTCAGATTTCAGCCCTGCTTCCAAAGTCATGTGGCCCCTGGGGATCTGCTCTGATTTCAGCTTTGCTTCTGTGTTGGACAACCCTTCTGTGTTTGCATGCTCCCAAAGCTCATGAAGGCAGAGTCATACTCACTGCAAGCATGCCAAAAATGAGGCTCCTATAGTGAGGCCCCACCTCCTCCTCTGCATGCTTTTTAACCATGCAGCTTCTATGTGGACCTCAGCTCTGTCTTGCGTACACTCCCAGTTCTGGCCAACACTCCCAACTCCTTCGGAGTGTCACCATGCAGTCAGCTCCAGTCCTGTGGCTTGACCTTGAAGCCTGAGTTTTAGCACCCTGCATGCACACCATCAGATATGTATCACAGGCTGGGGAGTGCAGTGAGGTGACCCAGATCATCTGTGTTTTTGGTCTCTGTTCTGCCTGCTGTAAGGTATCTTCTCCACTCTCCTCTGAGCCTTTGAAGCTTCCTTTCTGTCCTGCCTGACCTACTAGCTGATGAATAGGAGTTCCCAGGATAAAGGGAATTTTTCCCCTTTCACAGTCCCTCCCAGGGGCACTTCAGATACTTCCCCCTCATTTTTCCCACCTTACTCAAGCACATGGTGCTCATTCTTGCAACTGTGGTTGTATGAGATCCTCTGTCACCATTCAGTAGGTATTCTATGAGAACTGTTTCACACATAAATGTATTTGTGATGTATTTATGGGAGTAGGTGAGCTCCATATCCTTCTATTTCTGCCACCTTCATCTTTCCATCTTTATTATTTCAGATATAATTTCACTACTTTTATTTTTTAACCTTTATACTAGTTTTATAGGTGGATGATCTACCTTTACTATATGTTTGCCTTTACAGTAAGTTTTTTCTTTCATAATTTTCTTGTTTCTAGAAATTGGCTTTTGTTTTCCATTTATAGGAGTTCCTTTAACTTTCTTTCAAGGCTAGTTTAGGGGTGATGAACTTTAGCTTTCGCTCTCCAGAAAATTCTCTTTCCCTCCTTCATTTCTATATGATAATGCTGCCAGTTAGACTACTCTTGGTTGTAAGTATTTTTTCTTTTATCATTTTGAATATATCATGCCAGCAGCCTGTAGTTTCTGAAAGTTGCAGAGAGATTTATGGGAATTCCTTTTTACGCAACTAGTTTCTCTGTGTGTGTGCGCGTGCATTTGTGTGTGCATGCGTGCATGTGTATTTTTAAATTCTCTTTAACTTATAACATTTAATTATACTGTGTCTTTATGGGTTCATATATGTGTGTCCCTTTGGATTCATCTTGTTTGGAACTCTTTCTGTGCTTTTCTGGACTTGCATGCCTATTTCCTTTGCCAGATTACAGAAGTTTTCAGCCATTATTTCTTCAAATAGGTTTTCTGTCCCTTCCTCTTTCTCCTTCTTCCAGGAACCCTATAATGCCAATGATAGCATGCTTGATGTTATCTTGTGCATGACTGCCCAGTCGCTCAGTTGAGTCCAACTCTTTGCAACCCAATGAACTGTAGCATGCCAGACTTCTCTGTCCATGGGATTGGCCTGGCAAGAATACTGGAGTGGGTTGCCATCCCTACTCAAGGGGCTGACCCGTGGGTCAAACCTGCATCTTCTGCATTGGCAGGTGGATTATTTACTACTGAACCACCTGGGAAGCCCCCACTCAGGAATCCCTTAAACTATCCTCACTTTTTAAAAACCTTTTTCTTTGTGCTGTTTTGCTGGAGTAATTTCTACTACCCTGCCTTCCAGACTGCCGATCGATTCTTTTACATCCTCTAATCTGCTGTTGATTCCCTCTAGTGCATTTTCATTTCAGTTATATATATTTATCACTTTGAGTTCTGAGTTCATCCATTCTTATGCCAAGTTTGGAGAATCTCTATGACTATTACTTTGAATTCTTTATCTGGTAAATTGCAGTATCTCTGCTTTATATATACATTTCTTTTCTTTTTCCTGAAGTTTGGTCTTAGCTTTCATTTGGAAGCTATTTCTTTGTCTCCTTATTTTGCTTAACTCTCATTGTTTGTTTCTATGTATGAGGTATATTAGCTACATCTCCAGCCAAGTGCTCCAGCGGTATCCCGCATGTGGGTATGTGTGCTCTCTTGTTTTTATTAAGCCATGATTACTGCAGGCACATTGGTAGGTGGGAGTGGTCCCCAGGCCAGCTGGCTGTAAAGTTTGGCTATGACTGCTGTGGGCAGGCATAGCCTATCTTTAATTGATTCAGTATTTCTATCACATGTAAATACAGTTTTTAAGCATAGTGAAAGTCTAAATTTTCATTAACCAGAATTAATTAGTCTTAGTGAAAGTCATTCAGTCGTGTCTGACTCTTTGTGACCCCATGGACTATGTATATGAACATACATATACATGAATATGTATATGTATATGAATTCTCCAGGCCAGAATACTGAAGTGGGTAGCTATTCCCTTCTCCAGGGGATCTTCCTAACCTAGGAATCAAACCCAGGTCTCCTACATTGCTGGCAGATTTGTTACCAGCTGAGCCATTAGGGAAGCCCAAACCAAAATAAATACACTAGACCAACACAGCAGTCACAGCCACGTGGGGCCACTGAGACCTGAATTATGACTAGTCCAAACTGAGATGTACTCAAGCATAATGGATCAAAGATTCATTCTTTTTAAAACTGTGAATGCTATCATAATATTTTCATAAAGTGAGATAATACACTCAAGATGGCAGAGTAGAAGGATGTACGCTCATTTTCTCCTGTGAGAACACCAAAATTGCAACTAGCTGCTGAACAAGCATTGACAGGACAATGCTGGATTCCAGCAAAAAAGGGCCATTCACGTATGACCTAAATGATTATACAGTGGAAATGACAAATAGATTCAAGGGACTAGATCTGATAGAGAGTGCCTGAAGAACTATGAATAGAGGTTTGTAACACTTACAGGTGAACACTGAGGCTGAACAGTGATCAAAACCATCCCCAAGAAAAAGAAATACAGAAAGGCACAACAGTTGTCTGAGGAGGCCTTACAAATAGCTGAGAAAAGAAGAGAAGCTAAAGACAAAGGAGAAAAGGAAAAATATACCTATCACACCAACTGCAGAGTTCCAAAGAATAGCAAGAAGAGATAAGAAGGCCTTTTTAAGTGAACAGTGCAAAGAAATAGAGGAAAACAATAGAATAGGAAAAACTAGAGCTCTCTTCAAGAAAATCAGAGATACCAAGGGAACATTTCATGCAAAGATGGGCTCAATAAAGGACAGAAATGGTATGGACCTAACAGAAGCAGAAGATATTAAGAAGACATGGCAAGAATATACAGAAGAACTATACAAAAAAGATCTCCATGACTCAGATAACCAAAATGGTGTGATCACTCACCTACAGCCAGACATCTTGGACTGAAAAGTCAAGTGGGTCTTTAGGAAGCATCACTATGAACATCACTATGGAGGTGATGGAAATCCAGGTGAGCTATTTCAAATGCTAAAAGATGATGCTATTATAGTGCTGCACTCAGTAAGCAAATTTGGAAAACAGCAGTGGCCACAGGACTGGAAAAGGTCAGTTTTCATTCCAATCCCAAAGAAGGGCAATGCCAAAGAATGTTCAAACTACCTCCACTTGCACTCATTTCATGTATTGGCAAAGTAATACTCAAAATTCTCCAAGCTAGACTTCAACAGTACCTGAACCGTGAACTTCCAGATGTTCAAGCTGGATTTAAAACAGTCAAAGGAATTGGAGATCAAATTGCCAACATCCTCTGGATCACAGAAAAATCAAAAGAATTCCAGAAAAACATTTACTTCTACTTCATTGACTATACTGTGTGGATCACAACAAACTGTGGAAAATTCTTCAAGAGATGGGAATACCAGACCACCTATCTGCCTCCTGTGAAACCTATATGCAGGTCGAGAAGCAACAGTTAAAACTGGACATGGAAAAATGGACTGGTTCAAAATTGAAAAGGAGTACATCAAAGCTGTATATTGTCACCCTGCTTATTTAACTGACATGCAGAGGCATCATGCAAAATCCTGGGCTGGAATGAAGCAAAAGCTGGAATGAAGATTACTAGGAGAAGTATCAATAACCTCAGATAAGCAGATGACACCACCCTTATGGCAGAAAGCAAAGAATAACCAAAGAGCCTCTTGATAAAAGCAAAAAAGGAGAGTGAAAATGCTGGCTTAAAACTCAGCATTCAACTTCAATAGATGGGGAAACAATGGAAACAGTGATTTTCTTGTCCTCCAAAGTCACTACAGATGATAAATGCAATCACAAAATTAAAAGATGCTTGCTCCTTGGAAGAAAAGCTATGACCAACCTAGATAGCATAATAAAAGGCAGAAACATCAGTTTGCTGACAAAGATCCATATAGTCAAAGCTATGGTTTTTCCAGTAGTTATTTATGATGGATATGAGAGCTGGATTATAAAGAAGGCTGAGTGATGAAGAATTGATGCTCTTGAACTGTAGTGTTGGAGAAGACTCTTGAGAATTCCTTGGGCTGCAAGGAGATCAAACCAGTCAATCCTAAAGGAAATCAATCCTAAATATTCACTGGAAGGACTGATGTTGAAGCTGAAACTCCAATCCTTTGGCCACCTGATGCAAAGATCTGACTCTTTAGAAAGACCCTGATGCCGGGAGAGACTGAAGGCAGGAGGAGGGGACGAGAGAGGATGAGATGGTTGGATGGCATCATCAACCCAATGGACATGAGTTTGAGCAAGTTATGCGAGACAGTGGGAAGCTGTAGGACAGGGAAGCCTGGTGTGTTGCAGTCCATGGGGCCTCAAAAGAGTCAGGTACGACTGAGCAAATGAACAACAAAACAGAGATAAATAGAATATATTAATTTTATCTGTTTCTTTTTACTTTATTAATGTGACTTCCAGAAAATTTTACTCATAGGTGGTTCATATTATATTTCTATTGGACAGAGCTACAACAGAATATCTCGAGACTACCTCTTCCAATATGAAAAGTCAGAAAGAAAAATATAAACTTTTATAAAATGATTACTTCTCTTAAATATCTAGTGTTAGAGGTATCTTAAAGCCAATATATTTTTAAGCCTTTTTACCCCCACTAGCCACTGTCACTAATTTTTCTGAAAACCAGAGCTTTCTCTTATTAATATAACATATAGCATTTTAACTATTCTAGTGGAGCATATGTGTGCATTATTTGCTCAGTAGTGTCTGACTCTTTGCAACCCACCAGACTCTTTTATTCATGAAATTCTCCAGGCAAGAACACTGGAATGGGTAGCCATTCCCTTCTCTAGGGGAATCTTCTTGACCCAGAGATCAAATATGGGTCTCCTGCATTGTAGGCAGATTCTTTACCATTCTAGTAGAGTGGGTGGAATTATTTCAACAATACAAATCACAACAGAGGTGGTTAAAAATAAATAAATAATTGAGGAAGTAATTTATTCATGGAGATAAAAATAAAAGCCAAGGGTGGGCAGCTAATGTGTGGGAATAGGGAAAAGGCTGGGGATTGGGGACTGAACTCAAATCCTTTGGCTTTGTGGTATATAATCCTTGGGCTTCAAGAAAATAACTTTTCCATATAGTGAGATTACTGAGAAGAATATGATAGAAAGCAACAAGTGTTCTTTTTTTAATTTTCCAAAGAACCCCAAATGAAGTTACGCCACTGTAGGCATCAATTTTTACCACGCTCTCCGTTAGAGTGAACTCCAAACACGCCAGTGCAGACAGCAGCTCTGCACCATTTACACTGAAGAAACATCCTGAAAGACAGCCCATCAGAGGCACAGCTCCCAGTAAGACCTCATCACTACTGTGTCTCTGTTGTCATAAACTTTTAAACAGTAAGTCTGAGCCAATTCAATTAAGTATATGATAATTCTATCAGGACAGTAGATTAACATTTGTGTTAGGATCATGTTTTTTTCATAAGGAAAATGGTACCTTTAAAAATATAATATATACTCAAATCTGAACAATATCATATAGCCCATCTAAATACTTCAAAAGGAAAACATATACAATGCAGGCTTTACTTTTCTCACATACCATGTATAAGTGAAATATTTTCCGTTCTGAGCTGGCTTAAAATTTTAATTTTTTTCAAATGTTCTTAATGTTCTCTAAGACTTCCCTGAATGTTTCCTTTTCACTCACTGTATTATTTGGACAGGAGGGAAAGTGGCAAGTGATTATTTGCCCTCTAAACAGAAATGACCTTATGTTTTAGTTATTATTCTGATGTTTTCCTATGCTTAAACAATCATCACTCTGTCTTTGCATCTAAAAAAGTACTTACAACTGTTTAATAACTGTACTTTTAAATTTAATATATTTTAATATTTGATAGAACAAACATCACCCTTATAAAAAATGTTCCCTGGTACTATTCATTTATCCTTCCACATGAATTTTAGAATTATTCTGCAAAGTTTTCAAAATGTAACAGACAACAAATTATGTGGATAACCATTTGGAAAATAATATAGATCTCTATCAAATTCCTTGTACCAGAAGAATTTTCAGATCAAATATATTAACAAGAAGTTATAAAGCATTAGAAGAAATCTTGGCTTATGTAAGTCTTTATGGTATGACAGCAAAGATAAAAACATTAAAGAAAAATTAATAGACTTAAGCCATTCTAAAAACTGTCTGTAAAACAACTGAATTCCATAAAAATTACTAGGCAAAATTAAGGTAAACTGGGAAAACACACACAACTGCAACAAAACAGCAAAGAGTTAATATATTCAATGTATATATTAAGAGCTCTTTCACAGTATAATATAAATATTCTTTAAAAATAAGGTTCAGAAATAATTTACAAAAGAATGGAAAGTCATAGGTAGATAAAAAATGTTCAGCCTCATTCATAATTAAAGATGCAAATTAAAACAAATAATCAGATACTATTTTTTTCCACTTATCAGATTGGCCAAGACAAGCCTAAAAGTAGGGGAAATTAACAGAAATATTTTAAAAAGTAATAGTGCTGAATAATGACAAAGTATAAGGAAATATACATTCTCAAACACCGCTGGTGAAAGTGTGTATCAGTATATCTTTGAAGAGTACTTTGACAATATGCCTTATGGCAGAAAGTGAAGAGGAGCTAAAAAGCCTCTTGATGAAAGTGAAAGAGGAGAGTGAAAAAGTTGGCTTAAAGCTCAACATTCAGAAAACGAAGATCATGGCATCTGGTCCCATCACTTCATGGGAAATAGATGGGGAAACAGTAGAAACAGTGTCAGACTTGTTTTGGGCTCCAAAACCACTGCAGATGGTGACTGCAGCCATGAAATTAAAAGACGCTTACTCCTTGGAAGAAAAGTTATGACCAACCTAGATAGCATATTCAAAAGCAGAGACATTACTTTGCTGACTGAGGTCCATCTAGTCAAGGCTATGGTTTTTCCTGTGGTCATGTATGGATGTGACAGTTGGACTGTGAAGAAGGCTGAGCACAGAAGAATTGATGCTTTTGAACTGTGGTGTTGGAGAAGACTCTTGAGAGTCCCTTGGACTGCAAGGAGATCCAACCAGTCCATTCTGAAGGAGATCAGCCCTGGGATTTCTTTGGAAGGAATGATGCTAAAGCTGAAGCTCCAGTACTTTGGCCACCTTATGCGAAGAGTTGACTCACTGGAAAAGACCCTGATGCTGGGAGGGATTGGGGGCAGGAGGAGAAGGGAACGACCAAGGATGAGATGGCTGGATGGCATCACGGACTCAGTGAACGTGAGTCTGAGTGAACTCCAGGAGTTGGTGATGGACAGGGAGGCCTGGTGTGCTACGGACACGACTGAGCGACTGAACTGAACTGAACTTGACAATATGCATTAGAATCTTTAAGAATGTATGACTACTTTGATGCAGTAATCTTAGTTCTAAGGCCATTTCCTAAGAAAATAAATGGATATAAACACCTAAATATTTAAATAAGGATGTACACCCAAGCTCTACTTAAGAGTGAAAAAAATAAAAACCTAAAAATTCTACAATGAAATATTGGTTATATGAATTAAGGCATTTAATGGTAGACTAAGCTTCTAAACAATCATTATGACTCATATTTGCTGATATGTCTTATTTAAAGAGGAAAATTTTTAACTGGTGAAAATTAAATAAAATATTGTAAAACGCTTAGCATACTGCCTGTCACATTGTAAGCAAATAATTTGCATTTTTATATTATGTTCATGGAAAATTTCAAATGTATATAAATATGGGAAAAATAAGATGATGAACCCTTAAACATTCATCACCTAGCTTCAACAATTATCAACTTTTTGCTATTTTCAGTAATTTTTTAAGTTTGCAACTATTCCTCCATTCCCATACACACGTATAGTTTCTCCTACCAAATGTACATGAATACAATGTACACTGCATACAAGCACAGAAAAAGTCAGAAATTTACATGTAAATGCTAATTATGATAAATCTCTAAAGGATGGAATTATGAGTGATTTTATCTATCATTTTCTCAGTTTTCTAAAATGAACGTGTTTTATGTCATTTTATAGCTGACCAAAACAAAAAAACTCAAGCAAATATATGACTCAAAGGGTGAAAAGTTATTCAGAACTCCACTTTTCTTCTTCTTTTTTCACCATGCAGCTTGTGGGATCTTAGTTATCGAACCAGGGTTGAACCCAGGCCCAAAGCAGTGAAAACACTGAGTGCTAGCCATTGGACTGCCAGGGAATTCCCTGAACTCCACTTTTAGATGTTAAAAAAGAAAAAATAAAAAATTTTTTATCATTTTTTAAAAAATTTGGGGGTAAGTGTGGCTGTTAAGGGCTTCCCAAGTGGTGCTAGTGGTAAAGAACCTGCCTGCCAATACAGGAGACATTAGAAACACGAGTTCAATCCCTAGGTCAGGAAGATCCCCTGGAGAAGGGCATGGTAATCCACTCCAGTATTCTTGCCTGGAGAATCCCATGGGCAGAGCAGCCTGGTGGGCTACAGTCCATAGAGTCACAACGAGTCAGACAGGACTAAAGCCACTTAGCATGCATTTGGCTAATGATATCCATTTATCCAGTCTACACAGTCTTCTACTCTTATTGTTCAATGATGATTCACTTATCAACAAAATACAATGTTTCAACCTTAAGTGGAGTTCAAAACTATTTCACACAACATGGGAAATTTGAAAAGATTAGATATTAAATTATTTAAGAAGTGTTTTAGTCTGTTAACATGACAGTGGTATGTTTAATTTTTTTAAGTCCTAACCTTCTGGGAAATAGATAATATCTATAATTTGCTTTGCAATATTTCAGCCAAAAAAAAGGCAGAGAAGAATGAAATAAAATTGGCAAAATGAGTTGCTGTTCAATGAATATAGAGTCTGACTCTTGTAAGTTGAAAAGTTTTAGAGATTTGTTACACAAAAATGGACATATAGTTAATACTGTACTGTACTCTTTAAAATGGTTAAAACTGTATGTTTTAATATTTTTTACCACCAATTTTTAAGATTGGCAAAATGGTAACTATTAATGCTGGGTAATGAGTATACAGAAATTTCTTTTAAGACTTTTTTCTTAAATGAGGACCAGCAAGTACTGCTAAGGGAGAAAGACATAAAGGTAACAGTTTTTCCTTAACCAGAGCAGTTTTAGTTTAAACAAAACTATCAGAAGAGTTCAAATATGGAAAACAAATGTTAGCTTTTTAAAGGCTTCTTACTCTAGCTCCAGCTGAATTATGGTAAATAAAAATCTCATTTTTTCTAACAATGAAGCTTTAATTATGTTCAGTAATCACAATAGCAAATTAAAAAAAGGATTTACGATCAACAATAAGCATACTACACAGAAGAATAATTGAGAACTTAAAAACTAGGACTCAATTTTCTTTTTTGCCAATCTGAAGCCTATAATGTCTTATAGCTATTTATGTTTGTACAGTGCTTTAGCATTCAGGTAAAAATAAAGAAAACTCTGGTCTGCACTTTCAGGATTTTATTGGCCCACGCTGGCTGCATAGCTTGCTGCAGCCTAGTAAATAATTTTGATCCTTTAGATTGCTGTGGGCCCCCTGTGCCATTCGGAGTGGAGTCACTAACAGCAGAGCCATTCATGGTAGTTTATTAGCCCACTGATATTTCAGGGTAGATGATTAAAAGCCAATATATTACTAAGATTTGGAGCAGCAAATAATGCAGATTGTTTTTACCTTTTTTAATTCGTCCCTCTAGCTCTTCTTAATTTCTCTGGTAATTCCCTCTTCTATAAAACTGAGATTTCTACCAACCTTGACAAATTATCATGATATTAAACAGACAACATATAATTGCATATTCTAGGTAACTACATTTAGAAGACGCATTGAGACAGTGTCTAGCACATTGCTGCTGCTGCTGTTCAGTCACTAAGTCATATCTGACTCTCTCTAACCCCAGTCATAAATATTCATTACCTTCTATGTTCACTTCCCTTTTGATCTTGGTTTTTAATTGAAAAAGCAAACAAACTGAATATGTTCCAAGAAGAAAATTCCTAAATTAGGTAGCTAATTTTTTGTTTTGCTTAAGCCATCAGTTCTTCACTAAAAAATTTCTAGTAATGTTGTAAAAAGTGTTTCTGTTCCCACAAAGATACTGCCTTTTGTTAGTGTGAATCTTTCAGTATTTGTGTTCAAACAGGCTGACAGGCCAAAGCTCCCAGGCTGAGGACCTCAGCTAAGGCACCCCCAGCTATCAGAGATGGAACAAGACACAGACAGAAGTGGGGCCAAGGCAAGAGCCAGAAACAGCCAGAATAAGTCAGAGCCAGAAAGAAATGGAAAAGGAGACAGAGAGCAGAGGTAGAAAGAGAAAGGAAGGGAGAGTGTGGGGTGAGCAGCAGAATGCAAGTCAGCGACAGACAGAGAACAAGAGTGAGCCCGAGTGAGGGAAGAAGGCGCCAGTGAAGGAAAGCAGCAAGCAAAGAGCGGTGGGCGTGAGGACAGGGGTGAGCACGGTGAGCACACGGCGCTGCGTTTTTTAAGCTGGTTCAAATTTAACTGAAACCTCTCCGCCTCTCATTATTCCAAAGATGTCTTAAACTTACCTGAATTATCTCCGATTGTTCAGCTAGAGCCTTTCTTTGTGCCTCCAGAGAAGACACCTGTTGCTGATAAATCAAGCGCTGCTTCTCCCAGTCCAGTGATTTCTGACGAAATTCCTGAAGAGGCAATTGAGGTACTTAACTTCTAAGTGCTTCCCCTTGCTGTCACCACCCTCCAGATTCCCTTTTACTTTAATTTTTCCCCAGGTCCCTGAGTACACATGCACCTTTCTCCACAGCAGGAGCCCCATTACTCACTTAACTGATAGAACTGTAGAGTAATACTAAATTCCTTACATACTGTGCCTCTGGATATCTGTCTTTCTAAATTTAACACACTAATGGTGAAGACTACGAAACACAGATACTAAACACTGGATTCAAGATGATTTTCAAAGATCTGCTGCCACCTACGGGTTGTTATAATTTTTTAGTGATTTTTCAGAAAACTGATGTTAAAATAATGAAAATTTCAAAATATGATTATACTTATCACTCACTACCCAAATTCTTGATATCCAAACCCAGGAGTGAACAGATTCAAACAAATGTTCAGATAAATCCCTGAGGAGCCCAATTCTCATCAGAGTCTAAAACTCAGGAACCAGACAGATTCAGTTAACACAGTATCCTTTGATATCCAAATTTTTATTATCTCAACAGAACTATAAAGACATGAATAATAATAAAAATCTGTATTAAATTTTAACAGATATCTGTAACACAAAGCCAAAGAGTTCAAAATTAATGATGGATCAATAATAACTTCAAGTTGCACGATCAAGAAAATGAGCCCAATACTCATGAAAACGAGGCAAATCAAAGGGAAAGGAAACTCAGTCTTTCTATCACTGTCCTCCAAGAGTCTCAACCCCAGAAGCATGCTAGCTTAAGGTAATTACTGTTCACCAGCTGATATTCACTTACTCATTGTTTCTACCACATATATTCCAGGTACTATTCTAGTGCTAGGGATACAATATTTAACAAAACAAACAAAAATTCTAGCCCCACTAAATTGGAGGGAGATAGGCAACACATTATTGTACAGTAATTAGATAGCAATATGGTCATCTGTCAGTATCTATGGAGGACTGGTTCCAGACCTCTGTGGTTACTAAATCCACAGATGATCACGTCCCTTATAAGAAATGGTATGTTATTACCATGTAACTAATGTGCATCCTCTCACAGACTTGAAATCATTGCTAATTACTTATAATGCCTGATACAATGTAAACGCTGTGTAAATAACTATAAATACAATATAAATGCTTGTGCATAACAAATTCAAGGTCTGCTTTTTGGAACTTCTAGAATTTGCTTTTCCCAGAATATTTTAGAACCACAGTTGGTTAAATCCACGGATGCAGAACCCACAGATACAGAGAGCCAACTGTACCCATTTTGGGGGAAACTAAGCATGGAGTACTCAGAGTTGGTGGTTGCAGTTTGCAAAAGGAGTGGTTACACTGAGTAACATGAAAGTAAACACCAGGGAGATGGAGATGAAATTATACTATTCTGAGAAGTACAAGGCCTTGACATGGAACATCCTGGCATGTTCAAGGATGAGCAAGAAGATTGGTGTGGCTGGGGGGGAGTGAGTAAAAGGGAAAAAAGGAAGGGAAAGGTCAGAGTTAATAGGCAGTGAGACTCTATAGGTCATTATGATAACTTTGTCTTTTAAGAAAAACTACTGCAAATTTATGTACAGGAGAGAACATGATTTAACTTAAACTAAACAGAATCATTCCGGCTGTTTTGCTGAGAAAAGAGAAATCATGGGTGACTCCAAGGTTTTTGGGCTTCAGCAATCTGAGGAATGGAGTTACATTAACTAAAACAGAAATGGTGTGGAAGATGAGGAAGAAAAAAGTCAGGGCCTTTATTTCAGACATGTCAAGTTTGAGACAGCTTTAGATACTGTATGGAGATATGAAATGGGAAGTTGGAAATTATTCTGCAGCCAAAAGTCAAGACTAGATATAGGGATATAGGAATTACCAACATATACACAGTGCTTAAAACTATGAGACTGAATGGTATCACCAAGGGAGTGGCCTCAACAGAAAAAAGAAGAGGTACAACAACACAGCTGTAGGCTGTTCCAATGCTAAAAGGTTGGGGAGAAAAAATAATTGAGAAGGAGTGGCAAACAAGGTAGGAGAAAACCCAGGAAAGTACAATTGTTCTCCAAGCCAAATCCAGAAAGCCAAATCCAGTTGAGTCCAGTGCAGCAGACAGGACATGGAAGATGAGGGTGGACACGGGCTTCAGTAATGCGACTTCACTGGCGACCTCCCTGCCAATAGCTTCTGCAGAGGAGAGAAAGGCTTACTGAGTGAGTATAAGAAAAATGGAAGGAAAGGAACTAGAGACAAATATAGGTAACTAAAGTCATTTAGGTAAATGACTAGTTAACTTCATTTTTTATAAAATGAAGGAGAAAAATGAGACAGTATCCAAAGGACAAAAATAGAGGTCAACAAAGGATATTTAAGAGGGGGAAAATTTGCATGTTGGTGGAAAATATTCAGTAGGGAGGAAGAACCTGAGGATGCAAAATGGAGGGAATTTCTGGAGTGGCGTCGTGGAAAGGGAACAGGGAGAGCATGGACAGATCCTTCAGTAGGAAGGCAAAGTATATGGAAACAGTTGCAAATAGAAAGGCAGAAAGGCTGGAAGCTGTGAAAATTATCTTCATTGTCTCAGTTTTCTCAATGAAATATAAAGGTCATTACCCCGAAGTAAGGATGTGGGGCAAAGTGTTAAAAATTCAAGAAAAGAGAAAGTATGAAATAATAATTATGGAAAAATAAGGAGAGAGTGAAGAGAAATATGATTCTGGACAGCATGAGGACCCATCTGAGGTAAGTGAACACAAATTGAAAATGAGGCCAGTCAGCAAGATCATATTTTTCTCCAGCCATGATCTGCCACAAATGACAGGTAGACAGTGCGGAGAAAGCTGGATTTAACGAAAGTTAAAGGAGGAGCCTGGTGGATCATAGTCAATGGGGTCGCCAAGAGTCAGACAGGACTGAAGTGAAGTGACTAACTAAGCTATGACAAACCTAGGCAGTGTATTAAAAATCAGAGACATTACTTTGCAAACAAAGGTCCGTATAGTTAAAACTCTGGTTTCCATAGTAGTCGTATACGAATGTGAGAGCTGAACCATAAAGAAGGTTGAGTGCTAAAGAATTGATGCTTTTGAACTGTGATGCTGCAGAAGAATCTTGAGAGTCTCTTGGACAGCAAGGAGATCAAACCAGTCAATCTTAAAGGAAATGAACCCTGAATATGTGTTGGAAGGACTGATGCTGAAGCTGAAGCTCCAATACTTTGGTCACCTGATGGAACCGATTTCACTGGAAAAAAACCTGATGCTGGGAAAGATTGAGGATAGGAGAAGGGGGCAACAGAGGATGAGATGGTTGGATGGTATCACTGACCAATGGACATGAGTTTGAGCAAACTCAGGGAGATGGTAAAGGACAGGGAAGCCCTGCAGTGCATGGGGTCACAAAGAGTCGGACACAACTAAGCCACTGAACAGCAACAACAACAAAAAGAGAGGGCACAGGAACGGAGGGGAATATAAGGAGTGTATCCATGGGATAGAAGCCGGGTAAGGAATGGTAAGTGCAGACACGAGGTACGAACAGAGCAGTGACAAGCGGCCAGATTCAAGCACTTTAAGGAATGGGGAACCAGGTGCTTATCGAGCATTAGGAATAAGAGGGAGCAAGCTGAAAAGACAGGAATGGTAGTCAGAAAGAATGAGATGCTTAAAAATATGATTCTTGGAGGGTTGCAAGTATTACTATTGACAACACCTAAGGAATTGCACTCATCTCACATGCTAGTAAAGTAATGCTCAAAATTCTCCAAGCCAGACTTCAGCAATATGTGAACCGTGAACTCCCTGATGTTTAAGCTGGTTTTAGAAAAGGCAGAGAAAACAGAGATCAAATTGCCAACATCCGCTGGATCATGGAAAAAGCAAGAGAGTTCCAGAAAAACATCTATTTCTGCTTTATTGACTATGACAAAGCCTTTGACTGTGTGGATCACAGTAAACTGTGGAAAATTCTGAAAGAGATGGGAATACCAGACCACCTGACCTGCCTCTTGAGAAATCTGTATGCAGGTCAGGAAGCAACAGTTAGAACTGGACATGGAACCACAGACTGGTTCCAAATAGGAAAAGCAGTACATCAAGGCTGTATATTGTCACCCTGCTTATTTAACTTATATGCAGAGTACATCATGAGAAATGCTGGACTGGAAGAAACACAAGCTGGAATCAAGATTGCTGGGAGAAATATCAATAATCTCAGATATGCAGATGACACCACCCTTATGGCAGAAAGTGAGGAGGAGCTAAAAAGCCTCTTGTTGAAAGTGAAAGAGGAGAGTGGAAAAGTTGGCTTAAAGCTCAACATTCAGAAAACGAAGATCATGGCATCTGGCCCCATCACTTCATGGGAAATAGATGGGGAAACAGTAGAAACAGTGTCAGACTTTGTTTTTTTGGGCTCCAAAATCACTGCAGATGGTGACTGCAGCCATGAAATTAAAAGGCGCTTACTCCTTGGAAGAAAAGTTATGACCAACCTAGATAGTATATTCAAAAGCAGAGACATTACTTTGCCGACTAAGGTCCGTCTAGTCAAGGCTATGGTTTTTCCTGTGGTCATGTATGGATGTGAGAGTTGGACTGTGAAGAAGGCTGAGCGCCGAAGAATTGATGCTTTTGAACTGTGGTGTTGGAGAAGACTCTTGAGAGTCCCTTGGACTGCAAGGAGATCCAACCAGTCCATTCTGAAGGAGATCAACCCTGGGATTTCTTTGGAAGGAATGATGCTAAAACTGAAGCTCCAGTACTTTGGGCACCTTATGCGAAGAGTTGACTCATTGGAAAAGACCCTGATGCTGGGAGGGATTGGGGGCAGGAGGAGAAAGGGACGACCGAGGATGAAATGGCTGGATGGCATCACAGACTCAATGGACGTGAGTTGGTGATGGACAGGGAGGCCTGGCGTACTGCGATTCATGGGGTCGCAAAGAGTCGGACACAACTGCGCAACTGAACTAACTAACTAAGGAATTGCAAAGGGAAAAGAGACAGACAGGAGATCAAAATATCTCTGGAGGAAAAAATATCAATGAACCAAAGACCACAGTATTATAAGGATCATCCTTGTGAATACCAAAATCCTCAAGAATTATGCTAAAAGCAATGTGGGAGAGAATGACAATCAACCAGGGAGTAATCAGGGATCAGAAGATGACTAATTTTGCCTGTATGTACATTGTTGTTGTTGTTGTTTAGTCACTGTGTTGTGTCTGACTCTTGAGACCTCAAGGACTGCAGCCTGCCAGTCTCCTCTGTCCATGGGATTTCTCAGGCAAGAATACTGGAATGGATTGCCATTTCCTTTTCCAAGGGATCTTCCCAACCCAGGAATGGAACCTGAGTCTCCTATGTTGACTGGCAGATTCTTTACCACTGAGCCACCAGGGATGGTGGTTTATGCTGATGACATGAAAATCAAAGATGGAGACTTTGAGGTACAAAGAAAACAGAATGGTCTGGAAGCAGTAATGGGGAATAAGAACATGAGGGGTTTTGTGCAAAAACCCAGGTACCAGTGAAGAAGCCTGGAGAGAAAGCAAAATCTGATTCTAAGCTCCTCAAACATAGAAAAATATTGAGATGTAAAAAAATATTAAAAGTAGAAATTAAAATTCTAGGTAGTAATAATATAACAGTATTAGTGGGTGCCAGGTCACTCTGAGTAGAAACACGGTAAGTTATCATACAAAGATGCTGAACAATGTTTCTCAAATCAACATCAGCTGAGGAAGGTAGATAAAATGCAGAGTCCTAGCTCACGTGATCAGAATCTCCGGGAGACTGAAAGGACCCTGGTTAACACTTAGGTACACTTGAGAACCAAGAGCAAAGACAGAGGAAAGGAGTGGTGGATTCAAGGGGGAGAAAGGGACAGCCCCGTGCTGTTCTTGGTGGTGGTGTCTCAACTTCCTTAACTCCTCTGAAGAATCAAGATATACAATAATCATGGAGTTACTCAAACTTAACAAAAACTTAGTCAGCAAAAAGGGAGGCCAGTGACTTATCATATCTAAACGGGAACTAAATAATCTGATATGCAAAGTACTGTGTACAAAAAAGCCACATACCTTTAACACTTACTAAGCCCTTCTGTTAGGTGATAAATAAAGACAATACCAACAGAGGACAGCCAGTAACTGGTATCAATGTTCCTTAGCATTGGCATTTGGGGTACAATAGGTCTTTCCTGTGTGGAATAGGCCCAGTCATGTTAGTGTCCCTGGTTCCTGTGCCCTACTCACCAGTTTCACTCCCAGTCATTCTGACAACCAAAACAATGTCTCAAATATTTCCAATGCCCTCAAAGGATAGCACCACCCTCTTGAGAACTACTGAAAGCTAGTAACCACAGGGAACCAGATGATGACAGGACACCCTCCCACCTTTGAAATAGCTCAGTGGTAGTCCTGCAGGTGAGAGAAAATTGGCTTCATGAAATAGCACTATTAGAAACAGAGTTTTCCTACATGAAGGCTGACAATCACTATAAGCCAATCAGTACTATGAACATACCTCTATTTTTCCAGTTAACCTCTCAATTTCAGACCGATCTTCCCTGTGATTTTTGGCGTTTCCTCTGAAGTCTCGTCCATGTTTTTTCTGTAGCTTTTCATAGCTTCTCTTCAGTCTGCCTAACTGTAGACACAGTTATTTCTAGACTCAAAAGTTAAGAATGTGTAAACAGTGCTGATAAAACAAACTGGCATTATGAAAGCACAAGTAGAGCTAACTAGCATCCCTGAAAATAGACAGCACATTAGATAAAATACAAAACTCAAAACTACATACAAATAAACACCAGAAAAAAAAAAGTCAAAGAAAAAATAAGGAGAAAAGTTTAATAAATAAATAAAACAAAAGTCTAATTTTTTATTATAATATACAATAGCCCTGCACTTAGGGGCCCCACAACCCATCCTCACAATAAAAGCAGCAAATAAACATTCTTTTTCTTTTCTCCAGGCCTGTGGTTCTTGAACCATTCCCCAGTGGAACACTGATATTCACTATGCAGGAAAGGAATGCTTCAGAATTGAATAAAAAGTAATTTTTTGCCAATCTGAAGAATACAATTCAGTTAACTGATAGAATTTCCTTACCTTTCTAATCTATCTCAAAATGCTTCTGAAACCTTTGAATCTTCCATTATTTAAAATCTACTGACTTAACTCAAAAATTAAAACATTTAACATAAGCTTTTGGTATCAGCATTTCATGTATTATACAAAAATAGCTCTATTTCTTTCAGATACTCAACCAAGAAACATAATTTAGAATCACTGTTGTAGATAATACCAAATATATAAAAGGCAAAATTCTGGGTTTAAGAATAGAGAAAGATTTCTACCCCAATATCTTCCATGGAATATATACATCCACTTTATAAAGTAGAAACCAGCTAATTAACAAAATTCTCTAGGTTGAAGAGACAGAATTCTACAATATATAATAGAATTAAAATCTTACTTCTTCATGTAGTTTCTTTAACTCTTGCTTATACTCCATGGCCATCTCCTGCTTGACTTTTTCATGTTTTTCTACCTGCTGACGCAACATTCCAATCTAAAAGCAGAGAGGTGGTAGCATTTTTCATTATTACCATTGAAACAATTTCCCTGAAACATAAAAAATAGAAAATAACTTTTGTACTTATCTGTAAAGACACATTCTCAACTGTACAACTTCTCAGGAAGTAAAATACCTAATTATTTAATAATTTATAACACTTCCAAAAAATAGAAAATAAGCAATTGTTCTAAAATTTCTAGGTTTAGATGAAAATTTGCTGTCTCATTTATTCTTCCTAACCCTTTTTACCAGAAAAAAAAAAAAGCTCACAAAAAATTAACAAGTTACAAGAACCTTGGAATCTAAAAATATTGAACAAAAATCTATGCGAGTTCAAGAATAAATTCTATAAAGCAAATCACAGAACACTAACATTAGACAGAAAGACACCAGGAGGCTGAAAGCTCTTGTTATATACAGTCAATATTCATTTAGATTTACCCACAAATTTAGTGTTGTGCTAAGTTCTTCAGTCATGTCTGACTCTCTATAACACTAAGGACTATAGCCCATCAAGCTCCTCTGTGCATGGGATTCTCCAGGCAAGAATACTGGAGTGGGCTGCCATTTCCTAATCCAGGGGATCTTCCCCACTCAGGTATTAAACCCGTATCTCCTGCATTAGCAGGTGGATTCTTTACTACTAAGCCACCTGGGAAGCCCTATTAGATAAATAGCTAAGACTAAAACTTAAGAATGTGCCATAAAATGTTATTTAGAAATAAGAGGAGAATGCCAAAAGAAAAAAAAAGGAGTTAAAGATACCAAAAGAACTGTCTTAGAGAAGCTAGAATCCTAGGTTCAGAAGAATAGGGCAGATGATCACTGTTTTTTCTTATGAGACTTATAGAACTATTTTTCTTATCATTTATTATAAGAGTCAAAACATTAGTATAAAATGTGAAGAAATAATTGTTAAATTTTATTTATTTACCAGGGTCTGGTTCGTAATAGTCAAACAACAATATTTAAATTTCTTAAAGAAAGTATATTTCTTACTAGTACAAACAACTCCCTCACTCTCAGCAATAGGCATTAGGCAGAGAAAAGGAGGTCAAATTTTGAAAACTGTCAGTATGGATGATATCATTGTAACTACAATTTAGAGTTTTTAAAGTGGTTTCTTAAACTGTAACTCAATCTTCACAACATGGGAACATAGGCATTATATTCTCATTTTGCACAGGATAAAACAGGTTCAGAGACGTTAAATTATTTTGTCCACCACCATTCAGGTGAAAAAATGCACAGCCAGGACTCCAAATCCCTTACTTGTTTCATTAGTCTACCTGCTCTGTAGGGCATTAGAAGGTAACAGCAGCAGCTGCTGCTGCTGCTGCTGCTAAGTCGCTTCAGTCGTGTCCGATTCTATGTGACCCCACAGACAGCAGCCCACCAGGCTCCCCCGTCCTTGGGATTCTCCAGGCAAGAACACTGGAGTGGGTTGCCATTTCCTTCTCCAATGCATGAAAATGAAAAGTGAAAGTGAAGTTGCTCAGTCGTGTCCGACTCTTAGCGACCCCATGGACTACAGCCTACCAGGCTCCTCCGTCCATGGGATTTTCCAGGCAGCAGCACAGTCCATTAAAACCAATCCAATTCAAACAGTGTAATCAGAAAACATATAAAGCATTCACTTATGAAATGAGTTGTTTATACTAGTACTCCTCCAAGTATGAGCTGCAGATGGGCTGGACCTGGTCACAACAGCAATCCAACATGAGCTAAGAACCTTGAAGCAGAATGTAAATCAATTATGTTACAAAAAACACTGTTTGGTGCAACTGACATTTTTATACAGCAAAGCTTTCTGTGGTGTGAAGGATGCAATGCACTGACTTACACTCTGATGCAAGTGTTACCTCACCATGAGCCTGTCATTTGAGTAGCACTGGTTAATACCAGGGGGCTAACTGCTCCTAGGCGTGAAACTTACAATCAAAACTGACAAAAACTTAAAGGCCTATATTCTAGTTTTTCTATCATATGCTGTTCAAGTAGATTAATAAATATATTACTACCAATAACAGTGAAATTAAAATTTCACAGATCAACTCTGTGGAACAGATTCTTATCATTAGTATTTGGTAAATGCACTTTACCTCTAGAAACTTAATCAACTTACAGCAACCCAACCAATGAAGCAGCAAATCACTGACAGCTACATTTCTAAATATCTTTTATGTCTTGATGCCCAAACTTGTCATCTTCAAATCCTTACAAAGGAGCCCATCTGCTCAATCCCGTCCATTTATTTTTAAGTGTTAAGTATGGGGATACCTCAGAAATACTGCAGGTTCCTTCCGATCACCACAATAAAGCAAATTTTGTGATAAAATGAGTCATACAAATATTTTCGGTTTCCCAGCACATATAAATGTTATGTTTGCACTGTCCTATAGTCAACCAAATGTGCAAGAACATTATGTCTAAAAAGCAATGCATATATCTGTCTTAATTTAAAAAACACTGTATTGCTAAAATAAAAAAAAATGCTAACCATCATCAAAACCTTCAATAAGTCATAATCTTTATGCTGGTAGAGGATTTAAAATATTGCAAGAATCAAGTCTCCCTGGGGCCTCAGTGGTAAAGAATCCTCCTGCCAATGCAGGAAACACAGGTTTAATCCCATCCTGTGCGCAGTACAACGAAGCCCATGGGCCACAACTATTAAGACTACACATAAGCACTGTACCAAAAAAGGTCTTAATGACCCAGATAACCCAATGGCGTGGTCACTCACTTAGAGCCAGACATCCTGGAGTGTGAAGTCAAGTGGACCTTAGGAAGCATCACTACAGAGTTAGTGGAGGTGATGGAATTACAGCGAAGCTATTTCAAATCCTAAAAGATGATATTAAGTGCTGCACTCAATATGTCAGCAAATTTAGAAAATTCAGCAATGGCCACAGGACTGGAAAACAACAGTTTTCATTCCAATCCCAAGGAAAGGCAATGCCAAAGAATGTTCAAATTACTGTACAATTGCACTTATTTCACACGCTAGCAAGATTACGCTCAAAATTCTTCAAGTTAGACTTAGGCAGTATGTGAACCAAGAACTTCCAGATGTTCAAGCTGGATTTAGAAAAGGCAGAACCAGAGATAAAATTGCCAACATATGCTGGATTATAGAAAAAGTAAGGGAATTTCAAAAAACATCTATTTCTGCTTCACTGACTACACTAAAGCTTTTGACTGTGTGGATCACAACAAACTGGAAAATTCTTAAAGAGATGAGAATACCAGACCACTTGACCTGTCCCCTAAGAAACCTGTGCACAGGTCAAGAAGCAACAGTTAAAACTGGACATGGAACAACAGGGGTTCAAAATTGAGAAAGGAGTATGTCAAGGCTGTATACTGTCACCCTGCTTTATTTAACTTATATGCAGAGTACATCACGAGAAATGCTGGGTGATTCATGAGAGATGAATCACAAGCTCAAATCAAGATTGCCGGGACAAATATCAACAACCTCAGATACGCAGATTACACTACCCTTACAGCAGAAAGCAAAGAATTAAAGAGCCTCTTAATGAAAGTGAAAGAAAATAGTGAAAAACCTGGCTTAAAACTCAACATTAAAAAAACTAAGATCATGGCATCTTGTCCCATCACTTCATGGTAAATAGATGAATAAAAAGTGGAAACAGTGACATATTTCATTCTCTTGGGCTCAAAAATTACTGCAGATGGTAACTGCAGCCATGAAATTAAAAGATGCTTGCTCCTCGGAAGAAAAGCTATGACAAACCCAGACAACAAACAAAAAGCAGAGACATCATTTACTAACAAAGCTATGGCTCTTCCAGTAGTCATGTATAGTTGTGAGAGTTGGACCATAAAGATGGTTGAGCACTAAAGAATTGATGCTTTTGCACTGTGGTGCTGGACAAGACACTTGAGGGTCCCTTGGAGAGCAAGGAGATCAAACCAGTCAATCCTACAGGAAATCAATCATGAATATTCACTGGAAGGACTGATGCTGAAGCTGAAGCTCCAACACTTTGGCCACCTGATGCAACTGACTCATTGGAAAAGACTCTGATGCTGGAAAAGACTGAAGGCAGGAGGAGAAGGAGGTGACAGAGGATGAAATGGCTGGATGGCATCACTGACTCAATGGACATGAGTTTGAACAAACTCAGGGAAGCCTGGCGTGCTACAGACCATGATGTTGCAAAGACTCAGACATGACTGAGCAACTGAACAACAACCACAACTTTTTATTGTATCAGCTAAATTAAGAGAAATCAACTAGCAAATGTTATTAAACTTTTCCCAAAAATCATCAACAACACTGGGTGGTTAGATCGTAAATAATATTTATTTTCTTCTTTTCTTCTTTTCCCCTTTTCTTTTCAACAAGTGTAAATATACATTTTTTTTTTTAAGTTTTCTGAATTTTATTTTAAACCTAACCAAAGAAGCAAACTGCTGAATCTGGGCTTAATTTTTACACTAATCACACAATGTGGCCAAAAACAACATTCACTAAACTCAGTGATTATTAACATGGGCATGTAATAGAATGATCATGTGACTCCCTTTACATTTTCTTAAAGAAGTTACCTATGTACTACATGTGACCAAGGTAACATGATCTTTGAAATATTAAAAACATTAACATTCTTATGCATTTTCACCAATGAATTTTTCTTCTGGAAAAAAAAAAACAGAATTTGACATACAAATACTTTCTATGCATTATAAAAAAGAGCATTAACAATTCAAGATAGCGATGTAGGAAGATTCTGAACTCACCTCCCTCCTCAGACTCACTGGATCTACAGCTAAACATGGAACAATTTCTTCTCAGAAAAAAACTTAAAGCTTGGTTGAGGGACAACTACATGTTGGACAAAAGAAAAGAAAACCATACAAAAACCTGTAGAGGAGATGGAGACACATCTCACCGTAAATCTCACCCCTAGTGTAGCAACCATATCCAGAAGGGAACTCAAAACTCAGAGCTTCTCCTTGAGGAGTAAAGGGTTCAAACCTTACCTTGGGCACCACTTGAGAAGTGAGCCCCTAAACATCTAATTTTTGAAAACCAATGGGTCTTGTGTCCCAAGATCCACAAAATGATAGCAACCTGAGAAACACCTCTTAGAGGGCTCATGTGCTTGGACTCACCCATCCCAGAGTGCAGCTCAGAGGCAGCCAACTGGGGCTAGACTTAAAGTGGGTAAGGCCCACCATTAAAACCTCAGCTAAAGGGACAGGGGTCTTATTCAACACACACAGCTAGGATCCTGTTGGAACACTCTGGAAACAAAGACTGGAAGGTGCCACCTTTGTCATGCTCCAGATCACCACTATCTCCTGGAAGAGAAACTTTCTCTGATGTCCTGATTTTTACGCTCCTGCCCAGGATATGATTCTAGATTACCTGGCTCTAGAGACCAAGGAAGCTTCGTGTTCTGGGTCCTAAGGAACTGTTATAATCAGTGTCACCCAGAAAGGAGCTGATGCCCTAGTCAGGTGCCCGGATTTTTGTGACTGCTGCTACAGAACACGTCTGCATTTACTGGCTCTGGTGGTAAGTGGGGGCTTCCCTGGTGGATTTGCAAGAATCCACCTGCAATGCAGGAAAACCTGGTTCAATTCCTGGGTTGGGAAGATCCCCTGGAGAAGGGATAGGTTACCCTCTCCAGTATTCTTGGGCTTCCCTGGTGGTTCAGACGGTAAAGAATCCACCTGCAATGCAGAAAAGACTCAGGTTCAATCCCTCGGTTGGGAAGATTCCTTGGAGGAGGGCATGGCTACCCACTCCAGTATCTGCCTGGAGAATCCCCACTGGTAGGCTACAGTCCATGGGGTCACAAAGAGTTGGACATGACTGAGCGACTAAGCAAAGGTGGTCAGTGGGGCTTATACTCGTGGGTCTCATAGGACTGCAACCCAAGGAGAAAGAGTTCTTAAACAGCTACTATCACAAAGGCATAGCAAAAGGCAACAGACCCTAGAGTTGCATTCTTTCTGTGAAGGGAGACTATTAACGGATCATCATGACTGCTAAGGGACAAGCTTCTGATTAGGCATGCATCTTGGCGTTGACTGCAATCCTTTCCACCCCACTCCAGTACTCTTGCTTGGAAAATCCCATGGTTGGAGGAGCCTGGTGGGCTGCAGTCCATGGAGTTGCTAAGAGTCGGACATGACTCAGTGACTTCACTTTCACTTTTCATTTTCATGCATCGGAGAAGGAAATGGCAACCTACTCCAGTTCTTGCCTGGAGAATCCCAGGGATGGCAGAGCCTGGTGGGCTGCCTTCTATGGGGTCGCACAGAGTCGGACACAACTGAAGCAGCATCTCCAGTGCACAGATGGCATGGCTGTACACATGGCATTTGCCCAGGGGCCTCCCTTTGATTACCTAATCTAGGTGGGAGGACTTGCATTCCAGGATCCCACAGGACTGTGGCAATCAGAGGGATAGTTCTTAACAGGCTACTACCCTTAAGGCACTGTACAGAAAGTAGAACGAGGCACACTCCCCAGGCTTTATGTGAAAGAGTTCTCTTTACTTGTCTTGGACCTTTGTCCTAAGGAGAAGGCTTCAGGTTTGGCTCACATTTAGTAGCCTATGGTGTTGCTCTCAAAGAACATAGGCTGTGGACACCTTCTTGGCATTCTCCCTCTGCCTTGCTCCAGCCCAGAAGTATTAGCCACAAAACAGCTCACATGGAGCCCACATGGTGACCTCCAAATCACCTGGCTCTGAGGACCAGTGTGGCTTACTCCTGCAGCCCTTCAGAATTGTATATATGTGCATACTTTAAACGCTGCTGCCCCAGCTTCCAGTCAGTCTGAATCTAGGTGCTGAGATTCTCCACTTTGGGACAATGACAGGTCTTGGCACATCCTCAACTACTAGGTGCTACTAAAAATACAACAGGCTGCCTAGACAAGCACAGATGTTTGAGAAACACCCAGAAGCTGAGGCAGGGTTGAACTACAAGGTTCATCTCTTACACAAGGCTGCTGCTTCAACACTGGAAGAGGTGGTTATTTCATTTACTATACAGAAACAAATGGAGAGTCAAGGAACAGAGGAATATGTTCCAAATGAAAATAAACCTCAGAAGAAACCTTAATGAAATGGAGGTAAGTAATTTGGGATTACCTGATGAGAGTTCAAAGTAATGGTTACAAAAATGCTCACTGAACTGGGGAGAAGAATGGGAGAACACAATGAGAACTTCAACAAAGAGACAAGAAAAATATAAGAAAGTGCCAAGTAGAAATCACAGAACCAAAGAATACAATAGCTGAACTGAAGAACACACTAAAGGGGTTCAACGGCAGACTGCTGCTGCTGCTGCTGCTCCTAAGTCGCTTCAGTCGTGTCCGACTCTGTGCGACCCCATAGACGGCAGCCCACCAGGCTCCTCAATCCATGGATTTTCCAGGCAAGAGTACTGGAGTGGGGTGCCACTGCCTTCTCCACAACGGCAGACTAGATGAAGTCAACTCACAGACAAGGCAATGGAATACGCCCAATTGGAGCAGCAAAATGAAAAAAGAATGAATACTGTGAAGATGGCTTCAGGAGCTCATGGGACAGCACCAAACAGCCTTTCACTTTATAGGGCTCTGAAAAGAGGAAGAGAGAAAGGAGTAGAAATCGTATTTGAAAAAATTATGGCTAAAAACTTCCCTAACTTGGCCAAGAAAACAAGCATCCAGATCCAGGAAGTCCTGAGAATTGCAAACAAGATGCTACCAGGGTTTCCCTGGTGGCTCAATGGTAAGGAATCTGCCTACCAACGCAGGAGACATGGGTTCAATCCCTGATCTGGGAAGATCCCACATGCCTCAGAGCACCTAAGCCCGTGGGCCACAACGATTCTGTTTAGCCTGTGCTCTAGAGCCCAGGAGCTGGAACTACTGAGCCCTGGTGCTGCAGCTACTGAAGCCTGCACGCCCTAGAACCTGTGCTCTGCAACAAGAGAACCCACTGTAATGAGAGGCCTGCACACCACAGCTAGAGAGGAGCCCCTGCTTGCCACAACTAGAGAAAAGCTCAAGCAGCAACAAAGACCCAGCACAGCCAAAAATAAATGATAAATAAATAAAATCATATTTAAAAAGAAGCTATCAAAGAGACCCACATCAAGACACATTTTAACTAAAATGTCAAAAGACAAGGAGATAATCTAAAAAGCTGTGAGCGAAAAACTAGTTCTGTACAAGGGACCTCTCATAAAGCTATCAGCTGATCTTTCAGCACAAACATTGTAAGCCAGAAAGCATGATACATTCAAAGTACCAGAAGAAGAAAACATCCAATCAAGAATACTCTGCCCAGCAAAGTTTTCATTCAGAATCAAAGGAGAAATAAAGGTTTTCAGACAAGCAAAAGTTAAAGGAGTTCACCACCACTAAATTGGCCTTATAAGAAATTGTAAAGGGACTGCTTTAGTTGACAGAAAGGATGCTAATTATAATTAGCAACAAGAACACAAATGAAAGGATAATTATCACTGGAAAAGTCAATATATAGTGAAGGTAGTGGGTTAATCGGAGAAGGCAATGGCATCCCACTCCAGTACTCTTGCCTGAAAAATCTCATAGACGGAGGAGCCTGGTAGGCTGTAGTCCATGGGGTCACTAAGAGTCAGACATGACTGAGCGACTTCACTTTCACTTTTCACTTTCATGCATTGGAGAAGGAAATGGCAACCCACTCCAGTATTGTTGCCTAGAGAATCTCAGGGATGGGGGAGCCTGGTGGGCTGCCATCTATGGGGTCGCACAGAGTCGGACATGACTGAAGCAACTTAGCAGCAGCAGCAGCATCAGTGGGTTAATTACTAATAAAGCTAATATAAAGGTTAAATGAAAAAACTATGATTATGATAATTAGCTAAAAAATGCACAAGATAAAAAAATATAAAATGTGACATTAAGACATACAACATGAGAATAAATGTTGAGTTTCAGAATGGGATCTAACTTCAGATGTTATCAACTTAAAATAGACTGTTACAGATATAAGTTGTTAAATGTAAGTCTCATGTTAACCACAAAGCAAAAACCTACAATAAATAAACAAGAGAAAGAGAAACAGATATAAGAATACCACTAAAGAAAGTCATCAAACCACAAAGGAAGAGAGCAAAAGAAAGGAACAAAGAAAAACTACAAAAGCTGCTAGGAGACAATTAACACAATGGCAATAAGCACATACTTATCAATAATTACTTTATCTGTAAATGGACTAAATTATCTAATCAAAAGCCACAGAAAGGCTGAAGAAATAAAAAGCAACACACTCCTACACACTTTAGATATAAGGATACACTAAAAATAAAGGGGTGGAAAAAGAGATTCCACACAAATGAAAACCCAAAAAGAAAGATGATTAGCTACATCTGTATTAAAAACAAAAAAGAAACCTTTAAAACATACTTTTTAATAAGAGACAAAGAAGGGCATTACATAAGGGGTCCATCCAATGAGAGGATATAACATTTGTAAATATTTATGTACCCCAAATAGGAGCACCTAAATATGTCTCATGCGAAGAGTTGACTCATTGGAAAAGACTCTGATGCTGAGAGGGATTCGGGGCAGGAGGAGAAGGGGACAACAGAGGATGAAATGGCTGGATGGTGTCACTGACTCGATGGACGTGAATCTGAGTGAACTCCAGGAGTTGGTGATGGACAGGGAGGCCTGGTGTGCTGCAATTCATGGGGTCGCAAAGAGTCAGACATGACTGAGCGACTGAACTGAATTGAAATATGTCTCACAATTATTAACAGATCTAAATGGAGACATAGGAAGCAATACAATAATAATAGGGGACTTTCATATCCCACTTACATCAATGAAAAGATCATCCAGACAGAAAGTCAGTAAGGAGATGTCAGCCTGAAACAACATATTATACTATATGGACTTAACAGATATTTATAGAACATTCCATCCAAAAACAACAGAATACACATTCTTCTCAAATATATATTGAACATCTTTAATAGACAGATAAATCATATGTTAGGCCAGAGATCAAGTCCTAATAAATTTAAGAATATTTAAATTGCATCAAGCATCTTTTCTAATCACAATGACATGAAATGAGAAATTACATGACGAAAAACGGAAAACATACAACTATGTGGAGATTAAAGAACATGCTACTGAATAACCAATTGACCAAAGAAGAAATCAAAAGAGAAATAAAAAATACCTTAAGAAAAACAAAAATATAAACATTAACATGCTAAACTTTATAAAATACAGTAAAAACAGTTCTGTGAGAGAAGTTTACAGTGATAAATACCTACTTCAAGAAGCAAGAAAAATCTCACACACAATCTAACTTCACCTTAATGAATTGGAAAAAGAAAATACAAAGCCCAAAGTTAGTATAAGAGAGGAAATAAGGACTCAGTTCAGTTCAGTCACTCAGTTGTGTCTGAATCTTTGTGACCCCATGGACTACAGCACCCCAGGCCTCCTGTCCATCACCAACTTCAGGAGTTTACTCAAACTCATGTCCACTGAGGTGGTGATGCCATCCAACCATCTCACCCTCTGTCATCCTTTAGAACAGAAATAAATGAAATAGAGACTAAAAAGACAACAAAGATCAGTGAAATTAAGAGCTAGTTTTTAGAAAGCAAATAAAATTGACAAAACCTTAGCTAGACTAAGAAAAAAAAGAGAAAGGACTCAAATAAGTCAGAAATGAAAAAGGAGATATTACAAGTGATACCACAGAAATACAAAGGATCATACTACTATTAACAATCATATGCCAACAAATTAGACAAACCAGAAGAAATGGATAAACTCCTACAAACATGAATCAGTAATCAAAAACTCTCAACAAACAAAAGTCCAGGACCAAATGGCTTCACTGGTGAATTCTATGAAACATTCAAAGAAGAATCAGTATCAATCTTCTTCAAACTCTTCCAAAAAATATAAGAGGGAGATCATTTCAAAACACAATTTATGAAGGTGGTATTACCCGACACCAAAACCAGACAAGAGTACTATAAAAAAAAATTTTTTTACAGACTAATATCCCTGATGAACATAGATGCAAAAATTCTCAACAAGATATTCAGCAATACATTAAAAGGATCACATACCATTATCAAGTGAAATTTATTTCAGAGATGCAGGAATGGTCCAACATCTGTAAATCAGTCAATGTGATACACTATATAACAAAATGAAGACAAAAATGCTATGATCATCTCAATAGATGCATAAAACACATTTGACAAAACTCAAATACACTCATTTATGATAAAAATCTCAAATCTCTCAGCACAGCTAGTATGGAGGAAACACACCTCAACAGAATTGATGGCACACATGACAAGCATACAGCTAGCGTACTCAGTGTTGAAAATCTCAAAGCTTTTCCTCTAAGATCAGGTACAATACAAGGATGTTCACTTCACCACTTTTATTCAACACAGTATTGGAAGCTGCAGCCAGAATAATTAGGCAAGAAAAAGAAATAAAGGCATTCAAATTGGAAAGGAAGAAGCAATACTGTCACTGTTTGCAGATGACAGGAACACAGCTAGGAAACCAGAAACTCCATCACAAACTAACAGAACTAATAAATGACTTCAATAATACTACAAGATACAAAATCAATTTAAAAATCTATTGTGTTTAAAAACAAGCTATCAAAAAGAGAAATTGAAGACAATAATCCCATTTACAACTGCATAAAAATAGTAAAATACCTAGTAGTAAATTTAACCAACAAGGTGAAATATGTGTATACTGAAAACTATAAAATGTTAGCAAAAGAAATTGAAAAAGACACAAATAAATGGAAAGATGAAAGACTGAAAGAATCACTATTGTTAAAATGGCAATACTATCCAAAGCAAATACAACTTCAGTGCAGCAGATATCAAAATTCTAATGGCATTTCTCACATAAATAAAACAAAAAATCCTAACATTTGTATGGAACTGAACAGTCAAAGCAATCTTGAGAAAGAACAAAGCTGGAGGCACCATGCTCCCTAACTTCCAAGTATATTATAAGGGTATTGTTACATGCAAACAATAAAGTTTTACTGGCATAAAATCAGAGACTTAGATCCATAGAACAGAATAAAGAGCCCAGAAATAAACCCACATATATATGGTCAATTAATTTATGACAAACCAAGAATATACAATGGGGAAAGACAATTTCTTCAATAAACGATGTTGGGTAAACTGGACAGTTACATGCAAGAGAATGAAGCTAAACCACTATCTTCCACCATTCACAAAGTTAACTCAAAATGGATTAAAGACTTGAACATGAAGACCCGAAACCATAAAACTCCTAGAAGAAAACATAGGCAGTAAGCTCCTTGATATAGGTCTTAGTGATAATATTTTGAAACTGCACCAAAAGCAAAAGTAAAAAAAAGTAAAAGCAGCAACAGGGAAAATACACAAGTGTGACTGCATCAAACTAAAAAGTTTCTGCACAGCAAAGGAAACCATCAACAACATGAAAAAGGCAACCTACCGAATGGAGAAAATATTTGCACATTAGTAACTGACAGAGGGTTGATACCCAAAACACACAATGAACTTACACAATTCAAAAGCAAAAAAACACAAATCATCCAATGAAAAAATGGGCAAAAGATCCAAATAGACATTTTTCCAAAGGAGACATACAAATAACTAACAGGGACATGAAAAGATGGTCAACATCACTAATCATCAGGGAAATGAAAATCAAAACCACAATGAGAGAGCAACTCAAACCTTGCAGAATGGCTAGTATCAAAAAGAAAACAAATAACAAGTATTGGCAAGGATGCAGACAAAAAGGGAAACCTTGTGCACTGTTTGCAAACACTTAAGTAGTGCAACCATTATGGAAAATAATACAGAGATTCCTCAAAAAATTAAAAATAGAACTACCATACAAGCTAGTAATTTCACTTCTGAGTATTTATCAAAGAAAATTAAAAAACACTAATTCAAAAAGATACATGTATCCTCGTGTTCACTGTAGAATTATTTATAATACAAAGATGTGGAAACAACCTCAGTATTTACTGATGAATGAATGGATAAAGAAATCATGGGATATGTATATATATAAAGAATATTATTCAGCGATAAAAAACAAAAAAGTTGCCACTTGCCACAGCATGGGTAGACCTTGAGGGCACTACACTAAATGAAATAATTCAGACAAAGAAAGACAGATACTCAAATACTGTCTGATCTCTCTTACATGTAGAATCTACAAAAACAAACAAAAAATAAGCTCATAGATAAAGAAAACACATTGGTGGCTACAAGAGGCAAAACTTGGATCAGTGGGTGGAAGAAATGAGTGATCAGTGTTTTGTTTTAATGAACCAAGTTTAAAAAAAAATTAGATGCTTTCTTCAACAAATATATGAGAAACATATTAGGTTGGTGCAAAAGTAACTGCGGTTTTGCATTGTTGAACTCTGCCATTTGATATTGGAATGCATTCCTAAATGTGATTGTTATACATCATTTTCGGAGAAAGCAATGCCAACCCACTCTAGACTCTTGCCTGGAAAATCCCATGGGCAGAGGAGCCTGGTAGGCTGCAGTCCATGGGGTCGCTAAGTCGGACACGACTGAGCAACTTCACTTTCACTTTTTACTTTCACGTATTGGAGAAGGAAATGACAACCAACTCCAGTGTTCTTGCCTGGAGAATCCCAGGGACAGAGGAGCCTAGTGGGCTGCCGTCTATGGGGTTGCACAGAGTCGGACACGACCGAAGTGACTTAGCAGCAGCAGCTTAGCAGCATACATCATTTTAATGCACATTTCTCACTTTATATTTCTTTGCTAATGACTTATTCCTTGCTATTTATTTTATCTTTATTTTAGTCTATGGAAATGAGACAAAAAGCAAATTTGAACAATTTTCTTGAGTTCCAAATGGGCTGTAAAGCCGTGCAGACAATTTGCAACATCAACAACACATTTGGTCCAGTAATTGCTAATGTACTTACAATGCAGTGGTGGTTCAAGAAGTTTTGCAAAGAAGATAAGAACTTTAAGGATGAGGAGCACAGTGACCAGCAATAAGAAGCTAACAATAACCAACTGAGAGGATCATCGAAGCTGATCCTCTTAGAACTAGATGAGAGGCTGCCAAAGAATTCAGTGTTGACCATTCTGCAGTCATCTGGCATTTGAAGCAAATTGGAAAGGTGAAAAAGTTTGATAAGTGGGTACCTCGTGAGCTGACCATAAATCAAAAAAATCCCAACAACAATGAACTATTTCTTGATCTGACTGTGACGTGCAACAAAAAGTGGATTTCACATGACAACCAGAGACAACCAGCTGAGTGACTGGACCACAAAGAAGCCCCAAGCACTTTCCAAGGCCAGACACACCAAAAAAAAAGGGTCATGGTCACTGTATGTTGGTCTGCGGCCCGTCTGATCCACTACAGCCTTCTGAATCCTGGCAAAATCATTCCATCTACAAGTATGCTCTGCAAATTGAGGAGATGCACCAAAAACTACCACATCTGCAGCCAACACTGGTCAACAGAAAGGCCCCAATTTTCTCCATGACAATGCCCCACCACACATTACACAACCAACACTTCAAAAGTTGAAATGAATTGGGCTACGGAGTCTTTTCTCATCTGTGATATTGAGCTGACCTCTTGCCAATTACCACTTTTTCAAGCATCTCGACAACTTTTTTCAGTGAAAATGCTTTCACAACTAGCAGGAGGCAGAAAATGCTTTCCAAGAGCTCATGTAATCCCAAGGCATGGATTTTTATGCTACAGGAATAAACTTATTGGCAAAAATCTGCTGAATATAATGGTTCCCATTTTGATTAATAAAGATGTGTTTGAGCAGTTATAATAAAAAGAAGAGACATTACTTTGCCAACAAAGGTCCGTCTGGTCAAGGCTATGGTTTTTCCAGTGGTCATGTATGGATGTGAGAGTTGGACTATAAAGAAAGCTGAACGCAGAAGAATTGATGCTTTTGAACTGTGGTGTTGGAGAAGACCCTTGAAAGTCCTTTGGACTGCAAGGAGATCCAACCAGTCCATCCTAAAGGAGATCAGTCCTGGGTGTTCATTGGAAGGACTGATGTTGAAGCTGAAACTCCAATACTTTGGCCACCTGATGTGAAGAGTTGACTCATTGAAAAGACCCTGATGCTGGGAAAGATTGAGGGCAGGAGGAGAAGGGGACAACAGAGGATGAGATGGTTGGATGGCATCACCGATTCTATGGACATGGGTTTGGGTGAACTCTGGGAGTTGGTGATGGACAGGGAGCCCTGGTGTGCTACAGTTTATGGGGTCGCAAAGAGTCAGACACGACTGAGTGACTAACTGAATGAATGATTTAAAATTCACAGTCTGAAATAGTTACGTTTCCACCAACCTAATAAAAGGCAAAGTGAAAATATCAATAAGAGCAGCAAATCGTCTGCATTACCTCTTTGTGTTTCAAATCCAACTGACTCCTGAGAGCCTTAAGTTCCCGTTCACGGATGTCCAAGCAAGTTTCTAGAGCATGTGTCTGTCCTTCCCATTCAGATTTTTTATGAGCTACCATTAGTCAATCTGTTTCATGAGCTCCTGCAGTTCTGCTTCACAGGATGTCAAAAATCCCCTATAAATAAGAACAGACCCTTAGGAACACAGAACATATCTTCAAGTGGCTTTTCATCTTTCACATGTAAAAACAGAGCAAATGTAAACCTACCTAAGGTGGAACAATGTCAACAAATAATCAGAAGTAAAAAACAGGATCTCAGCTTTTCCCTTTAAGGCACATAAGGTGATCACCTATTCCACAGAACGGTCTTCCGACCTAAAGCCTACATCATGTGGCCAAACACAGACTGATGGAAGTCTGGTTTGGGAGTGAGACTTCCACAACCAACAACTATGTCATCTTTAACATTTTAGGGAAGCTTTCCGAAGAATCCAGGCAAGCATATGTCATATTCTCAGCTAGCCAAGCAAATAAAAAGCTTTGGAAACAAGCAGGAAAATGACAATATAACTTTAAGAACTGTCTTAAGAAATTCATCCTTGAGCCAAATTTATTTCAACTACTTCTTTCCAACTTATTATTAGCAACTTACTACAATCTATCTTCCTGTAAACTTATTGATGTCCTTCAGTATTTCAGGAGATGTCAGATATTACAAAGGTAAAAACACAAGTGGACACAAATGTATTGGATTCAACGAGTTTTCCAGGAATGGCCACAGAGAGCTTCTCTGTCCATGGGATTTTCCAGGCAAGAATACTGGAGTGGGTTGCCATTTCCTTCTCCAGGAGAGATAACTACTAAGGCTTAAATACTTAAAAAAAAAAAAATCATTTGCTCTTAGTGTCACAAAATCCTTTTGTTTTTTAAAAGTCAAAAATTTTAAGTGGGTTGACAGAAAGTATCCAGCTTCACACTGCTGGAATGAGGGAAACACCCCACGGAGAGATGCTGTCCACAAACATGACATGGATCAGCCTAGATTTTGTTCACATTTCTGCTTCTATACCCAAAGCACAAAATGGTCAGAGGCGTAACTCAGACATGCTTTTTAAACTCAGTGAGAAACTTAGGGTCAAAACAAACTTACCCATCATGCCCCCGATTTTGTATTCCTTCCAACAAAGCCTCCATCGCCAAATCTCCTTTCTTTTGGCAACTGGGAAAGCAAAAAAGTCAGTCAGGAAAAAACTCATTTTTTATGTTGTGACATTCCAACTTAAAAACTTAAGAATGTGCACGAAAGCATACAAATTAACAATGAGAAAATGTAGCACTCCTTAGGATAACTGTAGAAGAGTCAAGGAATATCCCTTCAAGAAATAGCAGAAACACATTTCGAAATAATTTATAATGATCTGCGCTGCCAGTGACACTCCCCGCATGACTGAAGTCAAATACCTTATTGTGGCATCCCTACTGTCTCACATAAGAGCAGGTCTGGGTGGAAGTGGGGTGCTAGCAGCAGAGGGACACAGACACTAACAAAACAAAGGTCAGAGGAAAAGTGAGCTTTTTTTAAAGAGACAGTGTTAAAAGGTAAATGTTCTGTGCTTGAACTTATTGGTCCATCATGGGAACTCCTATTCAACTCTAGATGACAGGCCCATGAAGCTCCTAGAACAGCTTCCATCCCCTAAGAGGCAACTACTGACCTCCTTCCTCTACACTTCACTGTTCTTAGTCCTTAATGGGTCATTTCACTGGAGTTACACCACCCTGGAAATGTCTTTTTTCACATCCTTTTCCCTTACTATTCCACCCTCAAGGGCAGAAAACCAGTTTTATTTATACCCACAGCTCCAGGGCTTAGTGTGGTATTTCAACCTGATCTGTGCTGAATGCTTTTGGCTGGCTTATCTCAATTCCCCTCCTTTTTTTTTCCTAGACCCCTGTATAAACTGGTCTATAGGTCGAGAACTGCAGAGAAGAGTCTAGCAGAGAAAGGGAAGGGAGACATAACAGACTATCACAGAAAAAGAAAGACACCATAAACAAAGGCAGATGAGACGAGAAAGACTGCCCTTAAATCTGGATATGCCAATGAACAGTAACTGCTGTAAGTTTCTCACATATCAGAAATCTTCAGAATGTTCATGTGTCAACCACTACTCATTCCTGAAGAACTGCTTTCTTTCTTCAAAATTCAGAGGTTCAACTCTGAATCCTCTTCAAATTATACTGCTCTGAGAGGACTTGACCTGCCTCTTGAGAAACCTGTATGCAGGTCAGGAAGCAACAGTTAGAACTGGACATGGAACAACAGACTGTTCCAAGCAGGAAAAGGAGTACATCAAGGCTGTATATTGTCATCCTGTTTATTTAACTTATATGCAGAGTACATCATGAGAAACACTGGAGTGGAAGAAACACAAGCTGGAATCAAGATTGCTGGGAGAAATATCAATAACCTCAGATATGCAGATGACACCACCCTTATGGCACAAAGTGAAGAACTAAAGAGCCTCTTGATGAAAGTGAAAGTGGAGAGTGAAAAAGTTGGCTTAAAGCTCAACATTCAGAAAACTAAGAGTACTAAGATCTGGTCCCATCACTTCATGGCAAATAGATGGGCAAACAGTGGAAACAATGGCTGACTTTATTTTTCTGGGCTCCAAAATCACTGCGGATGGTGACTGCAGCCATGAAATTAAAAGATGATTGCTCCTTGGAAGGAAAGTTATGACCAACCTAGATAGCATATTCAAAACCAGAGACATTACTTTGCCAACAAAGGTCCATCTAGTCAAGGGTATGGTTTTTCCAGTGGTCATGTATGGATGTGAGAATTGGACTATAAAGAAAGCTGAATGCAGAATTGATGCTTTTGAACTGTGGTGTTGAAGAAGACTCTTGAGAGTCCCTTGGACTGCAAGGAAATCCATCCAGTTCATCCTAAAGGATGTTCATTGGAAGGACTGATGTTGAAGCTGAAACTCCAGTACTTTGGCCACCTGATGCGGAAAGCTGACTCATTTGAAAAGACCCTGATGCTGGGAAAGATTGAGGGCAGGAGGAGAAGGGGACGACAGAGGATGAGATGGTTGGATGGCATCACTGACACAATGGACATGGGTTTGGGTGGACTCCAGGAGTTGGTGATGGACAAGGAGGCCTGGTGTGCTTGGTTCACGGAGTCACAAAGAGTTGGACATAACTGAGCAACTGAACTGAACGGAACTGAACTAACCACTAGATATACAGTATTGAAATTGAAATAGCCCCTTTCAAGGAATTAATAGTCCAGTATGAGAAAGAAAAAAATTTACTAAAATGTTTCCCTAAAGTGATAAATACAGTGATAGAGACATGCATAGCGTATCCTGCAAACACAGGAGAATAAGAAGACTGGAAAATACAACCATGGCACATTATCTGCACCTATTTCTAAAGTTACTATCAGGAGTATTAAATAACTATTCATGCATAAATATGGCAGAGAGGATTTCTTTCTAGTTGGTTTATCACTTTTATTATACCAAAATTAACCAAAATAAAAAGTTAAAGGTTTTCATGTTCTATTCCACTGTCTTTCAAACAATGATACAGTCAATTACAAGACAAAGATTCTGCTTTGCTCTACTGCAGGAACTGAATGGCAGTACACAGTTCAGACAGTACGATGTGGATGAAGATCCAGAACAGAGTCTTACTCTGCAACTAACTAGCTTTGTGTCCTTGGACTTCACTTTCTTTCTTTATGAAGGGGCATGACCTATACAGTCTCCAAAATTTTTCCCAGTTTTTAAAGGGATTCTAATAATCAAACACATATATACTGTAAGTACCATGCTCTTGACAACTCTATATGGATATTTAGATTTAGTAACATATTATGTTTTTGGATGACACAATATATTTTCGGATGACATTATTTAGTAATTAGCAATATTTATTTTGTTGTTGTTCAGTCGCTAAGTCGTGTCTGACACCATGGACTATAGCACGCCAAGCTCCTCTGGCCTCCGTTTCAGGAGTTACTCAAATTCATGTCCAGTGAGAAGCGAAAAGTCACTGAATGCTCAACTGTTCTGCCTTGTCTATACTGTCTAATTCAATCTTCATAACAATCATAAAAGATACATACTATCATTTTGAGGAAACTGAGGCTTGAAAAGTTAACTTGATTATGGTAAACTATAAACCAAGTCCCAGGACTCAAACCTAGGCAGTGTGACTCCTAAGTTCCAGCCAATGGGTGATCTTTATATATTTCACAGTATTCCAGACCTTAAAATACATCAGCATATCTTCTTTTGATTTAATAATATCTTCCTCATATAAACAAAATGAAACCAAACTGAAAAGTCTGGACACAGGAAGAAATAGACTGAACTATGACACCACCAGCATGGACACCAGAGGGCAGTAGCACAGCAGTGAACATGGCCCATTTCAGAAATTAACACCATGTCTAAGTCTAAGACAATGAGATCTGTTTTAAGCAAAAGGTGGGGGTGATGTAGGGAAGATAAGTAACAAGTGCTATAGAAAATAATCTAATACACAATGTTTTTTTAAAAATACTTTCACCATCTTCTTGAGCAGCTAACAAACAGCATCCTTTTGAGGACCAGGTAAATAGCAAGAACTCAGATTTTCTGTGGACTTTTCTGAGTTTCTCTCGCAGCTGTATCACAGACTCCTTTTCTAAACAATCTGACCCTCATTCAGCTGCACAAAGTACATTACTTTGCTTTCCTTTTTGGCCTGTTCCATGCAATAATTATGTAAAGTTTATTCTTTGTCCAAAATAAATACAATTTTAAGTATTACGTTGGTGCAAAAGTAATTATGGTTTTGCACTGTCAAACTTTGCCATTTGATGTTGGAATACATTTTTATATAAATATGGTTATGTTATACATCATTTTAATGCAATTTCTCATTTTATATTTTTTTTGCTAATGACTTATTACTTGCTATTTATTTTATATTTATTTTAGACTAGGGAAATGTTAGACAAAAAGTAAATTTCAACAATTTTCTTGAATTCAAAATGGGTCATAAAGTAGCAGAGAAAACTCATAACATCAACAATGTATTTGGCCCAGGAACTGCTAATGAATGTACAGTGCAATGGTGGTTCAAGAAGTTTTGCAAAGGAAAAGAGGCCTGAAAATGAGAGGCATAGTGGCCAGCCATCGGAAGTTGACAACAAGCAAGTGAAGGATCACTGAAGCTGATCCTCTTACAACTACAGAAGTTGTTGAAGAACTCAACAGCAACCATCCTATAGTTGTTTGGCATTTGAAGCAAACTGGAAAGGTGAAAAAGTTCAGTAAGTGGGTGCCACATGAGCTGACTACAAATCAAAACAAAAACAAAAATCAGTCATTCTGAAGTGTCATCTTCCCTTATTGTACACAACAATGAACCATTTATCAGACAGTGATGTGCAATGAAAAATGGATGTTGTAGGATAAATGGCAACCACCACCTCAGGGGTTGTACTGAAAAGAAGCTCCAAAGCACTTCCCAAAGCAAATTTGCACCAAAAACAGGTCATGATCACTGTTTGGTGGTCCACTGCCTGTCTGATCCACTACAGCTTTCTGAATCCCAGTGAAACCATTATATGTGAGAAGAATGCTCAGCAAATTGATGAGATGCACCAAAAACGGCAATGCCTGCAGCTGGCACTAGTCAGCAGAAAGGGCCCAATCCACAACGCCTGACCACGTTGCACAACCAACACTTCAGAAGGTTAACTAACTGGGCTACAAAGCTTTGCTTCATCTCCCATATTCAACTGACTCAACCGACTACCACATCTTCAAGCATCTTGACAATTTTTTGTAGGGAAAATGCTTCCACAACCAGTGCGGTGGCAGAAAATGCTTTCCATGAGTTCATGGAATCCCAAGGTATGAATTTTTATGCTACAGGAATAAACAAATTTATTTGTTGTTGGCAAAAATATGTTGACTGTAATGGTTCCTATTTTGATTGGGCTTCCCAGGTGGCACTAGTGGTAAAGAAACTGCTCACCAATGGAGGAGACATAAGAGACATGGGTTCAGTCCTAGGGTGGGGAAGATCTTCTGGAGAAGGGAACGGCAATCCACTCCAATGGACTGGAGAATCCCAAGCACAGAGCAGCGTGGCAGGCTACAGTCCATGGGGTCGCAAAGAGTCGAACATGACTGAGCAACTTAACACACTATTTTGATTAATAAAGATGCACTTGACCTAGTTATAATGATTTAAAATTCAATCTGAAACCACAATTATGTTTGCACCAACCTGTTAATTAGTTTGATAATCTGTTATTCCTTGCCATTAACATAAAATGTTAAAGTAGTTAAATGGAAACTTTGTAGCTCTATAATTGGTACAGGACAAGCTTAGTCATTTCAGCATTTAGACCAAGACATCAACAAACAAAAGTTATAATTAAAAATATCCATTGGAATGAAGACTGTTTTAAATCAGTGAAATCTAGAATAAGGTGGTTAAAGGAAATACAGGGTTTTTCATCAAGTCTGGAAAGCTGAGAAAACATACTTTAAATCTTAGAGAAAAAGAATCCAAAGAGGGTATCTAATAATGGGCAAATCTTTGAAATTCATTAACACATTGGAAATTAAGAGCTAGAAAGGACCAGAAGGCCTCCAATTTAGCTTCTTCACTTTATAGGTCAGGAAAAATATCCAGAGGTATGTGCCTGAGATCAAATTATTCACAAAATGGGACACAGAAAGAAAATGAATATAGTTGGAATTATGAATTAATCCTAAGAGAAGAATATGGCTATTCATCAAGTCTCATTTTAAAGGAGGATTACAATGTTTTGTCCCTTACCTGCTTTGGTGTTAATGTGACTACAAAGATCTATGGCTGTGTCAGTTATACTATGACTGAAAAACTGTACCTGCTCCAATAAATAATCAGTATCATTTACAAATGCTCAGAAGGGTTCCTACTTAAACTTAAGGGAGAAAATTATCAGATAAAAGATCAAAGAAACCTCCCAAAATAAAAGTGAAATTTTAAAACATGATCTAAATTATCCAAATTCAGAAAGAATAAGGGCAAAGACTAAGAAATCCTTAGTAGATAAAAATACAATCTTACATGGTAAAAATGCTGTAAGCAAAGCTGAAAGATAAATGACAACAATACTTATAAAGTTTTATCACAAGGGGTTAATTATCCAAACGCATAAAGAGCTTCTAAAAATTGAAGGGAAAAAAGAAATCTATAGAAAAATGGCAGAAGATATGAACAAAGAGTTCACAGAAAGAGAAATCCAAATGAACTTAAACATATTAAAAGATCCTCAACCCTGTTCACAGTAGAGAAATATAAACTACGTTATGCATGATTGTCAAAATACATTAAGCATATAAAATTATATATAGATATATAATATATAATGCATTTGTTCTTACATAAGGACAAGCCCCAAACTGGTAAATATGATACCTATAAGAAAGGGAAATAGTCAGGGTAGAGAAAACAGGAAGCTAAACTTGTCAGGATGGACCTTAACAGGTACTTGTTTTATACGTACTATGCCAATGTTTTACTTATAATGAAACAAATCCAAATGAAGAAAGAAAAAAAGCAGTATTGAAAATTACTGGAAATGAAATAAACTATCAACTAGATACCAAGTTGGCAGCCTCAGCATGTAACAAATTGCTGAGCTTTGAAAACACAACAACTTTACTATACATATTTCAAGTGGGGTAGGTACTAAGGACAAAAAAGTACTACAAAGAAATTCTAAACACCATTCAGGAAACAGCTAACAGCAAATGTGGTATCCTTAATTTGAAAGAATTACATACAGGAAAAAAGTAACCATGTTAATAAGCGAAAGAGAAAAAGATATAAAAAATATAAAATCAAGTGTTTTTAAAAAGCTATGAAGTTAAATTGACAATATCAATGTGAATTCTGTATGGTTCTTGTTTTTAAAATGTACCTATTTCCTAACTTTGGCTACTGTAAATTCTAAAACCAATGACCAACCTAGTAGCAAGAGCACCTCTGGCACCCAGACTTCTCTCTCAAATCACCTCAAGGAACCAGGGCTTCTTGGTGGCCAGAAATGTATAAGTGAGCCAGGAACATGTTTTAAAAGAAAATAAGGAAACTCTCAAAGACTACCACTGGTCATATCAAAGTGGACAGGAGCCAGCTTAAACAGGCTGCCACTTGCCAACAACTTAAGTATGCAAAAAAAAAAGAAGACTGCAATAGGTTGAGACAGCTAAAATATATTCAATCTATAAGTTCATGATCCTGGAGAAGGAAATGGCAACCCACTCCAGTATTCTTGCTTGGAGAATCTCATGGACTGAGGAGCCTGATGGGCTGCAGTCCATGGGGTCACAAAGAGTCGGACACGACTGAGTGACCTTACTTACTTACTTACTTATAAGTTCATGATGATTAAAAAAAAAAGAAAATCCTCATGGTTACCTTTGAAGGTTGCTAGGCCACCAACTCATTACTGTGCTCTGAAAATAGAGGGAGAGAATTAAGCATTTTTCTTGCTTTTCCTGTACAAACTGTATATCAAATAGCTGGTGGAGTAATCAAACAGCTGGTGAGTTAAAAAGTTCTTCATAAAAAATTTCCAGCTAATAAATACTAAGGAATGATGGAATCAGAAAATCACTATATTGCAGCCCCTAATGCAATGGATATAAGCAATTTAAATCCATTAAAGGATCTCACCATTAAGTGAATGGTTCATGGATAATTTCAAGATGAATGGATTGGGCTGACAATACCTGAACCCACGCTGCTCAATCTTAACATTAAGAAAGAGAGAAACTCAGAAATAACATGCCTCACAAGTATTTTGCACCAACAATGAAATCTTCCTCTGCCTCCTCCCCTAAAAAAGTCAAGGTTGAATCTGATCAAACTTCTAGATCAGTGCTGTTCAACAGAATTTTATGCAATTATGAAGATACTTTATATATGCAGCATTTGAAGAGTAGCTATTTGGCATATGTGACTATTAGACACTTGGAATGTGGCCAATGCAACTAGAAAACTGAAATTTTTAGTTTAATTTTAATTCATTTAAATAGCCACACGTGGCTGACACCTACTATATGGGCTGTGCAAATCTAGATCTCACTACCAGTTTATTCCCTTTAAAGGAAATAAAGGAAACAGGTGTACAAGTTAAAAGATCGCATCTGGATGCAATGAACTAAATCTAGAATGTTAAGGGGGAAAGGGGAGGCAACAAAATTGTAACATTAAAAAAGACTGAGGGACTTCCCTGGAGGCCAGTGGTTACGACTCTGCCTTCTAGTGCAGTGGGTTGCTGGTTCCATCCCTGGTGGAGAGCTAAACTCCCACATGCAAAGTGGCCAAAAAACCAAAACATAAAACAGAAGCAATATTGTAATAAATTCAATAAAAGACTTTAAAAATGATCTTCATCAAAACAAACCAAAAAAAATCTTTAAAAAAAAATACAGAAAAAGATTGAAAAAGTATATCAACTCAATGCAACACATGGATCTCTATGGGATTTTAATCCAAACAAGCTGATTTTAAAAACACATATATGGGACAGGTGGGAAATCTGAACCCAGACTGAATACTGACAATGTTGTTCAGTCGCTAAGTCATGTCCAACTCTTTCCAACCCCATGGACTACAGCACGCTAGGCTTCCCTATCCTTCACTATCTCCTGGAGTCTGCTCAAACTTATGTCCAATGAGTCAGTGATGCCATCCAACCATCTCATCCTCTTCCACTGCCCCTTTCTCTTCCTGCCCTCAATCTTTCCCAGCATCAGAGTCTATACGATTTTTACTAATTTTCATAGATATGATGACAAAATTGGTTTTGTAAAGCTGAAAACACAATCTGAGTTCTTAAAGAAAAAAATTTAAAGTAACACAGAAACCAAAAATTCAATTCCTGAAACCCAAGTCAGTGTTGGTTTTAGCTGAATTTCAAACAAGCTTCCTAAAAGTAGGAAGCTCTAATAAAGTTGACTACTGATTCTGTTACCATCCAATAGCACTACTACGTTAATTGAGAACAGGAAGGGCCAAAGTTGTTCTACCTTTTAACGGGAGACAAGTGGCATCAATACAATTAATACATAGGACAACTACAATAATTGTTAAAACCTGAATCTATATCCATTTTAGAGCAGTGTAACTGAATGTTTATAAATATCTAGCCCATTTTAATTTCAGTCGTTCTTACTATACTGATCACTGATGATATAGTCAAAAGGCAAGAAGCTCAAGATAAAAAGCTAATATACTACATTTCAAATAAGAAAATACAACCCTTTATTATATCATTAAGCTACAGCTATGATCAGTATAGAAATATTTGAAGGTAACATGTAGTTAATGATCCTTATGGTTTCCTCGTCGTATCTAGAAAATAGTTAAATGCAAGCATGTGGGGAACTGTATAACTACAGGGCACAAATCCTACAGTACTGTTCTATTAACGGAAGAAAAAAAATGTTAACACTGGCTTAAGGAACCGTTTGTAAGCCTTAAGGAAAACTACTCTGCGTAATACTTGTGCTTTAACTAGACGCTGTAAATGAACACGAGTCGCTGACAGCAAGCTCACTTTTACTCTCTGATGTTGTAAAAACTACATTATAAGCCTAGGTTTACTGCTTTCAAATATGTTCATGATTATAGTGTTTTATGGACCCATCCCTTTTTTCTCTCACTTTATTTAGCATCCCTGATTTCTACGGAGCAATAAGTTCAGGGTTCCCCAAATTCTGTCCTTCATGATTTCTGCCACATTACCGTACCTCTGGAACTAACATTAAGGTTTTCAAGTCAATTATTTTTAAAAACTTGTTAAACTTCCCACCCATAAATGAACCACTACCACCTGCCGTCAGTAACCTAAGCCGCAACAAGGCTAAGAAGCTGGCCAGATGAGGCAGCCCGGGAGGGCTGGGCCGGGGGTACCTCCCCAGAAGTGGCAGACTGACTCGCTGCCGACTCCGCGGGGAGAAGAGGAGCAGCTCGCCCTCCCGCCGCCCTCCCGCCGGCCGGCCGGCCTCAGGGAAGAGCTGACCACCTGGCTAGCCCGGACTGCGCGCCGTGGGAGGCCACATCTTGCTTCGCGGCTCTGCGAAGCGTGTGCGGCGAGGAGGGGCGGGGCGCCGGGGCGGAGGCGGGCCGGCGGAGGCGAGCCTGGAGGCCAGCGGGCGGCTGGGGAAGTCGGCCCCCGGCCTTTCGGCCGCTCAGTCTGCGGCCCCACTGCAGCCAGGGCTGCCTCCGGCTCCGGACACGGGCGCCCGTCGCCTGTTGGACTTTCACACATGCGGTTACGGCCTGCCACGAGCGCGCCCCCGAGTCTTCCCGCCGTTACCTCCGCACGGGGGCGCGCACGCGCGTCACCGCCAACCTGCCGTCCAGTCACGGTCTTCCGAACGTTCGTTCCGCCTACTGCTCCGGACCTTTGAGTGAAGCAACTTCCTCCTTGACTCCCCCTCCGCCCCGCCAAATGGGCTCACCGACATCCGGGGACCGGAGAGCAGGGCGCGTCGGTCACATGACCGCTGGGGGCGTGGTTCTGGCCGCGCTGGGCCAGTGCTGGTAAAGCTTTCCCGCGCTCTAGCTTAGGTGGTGCGGGAGAGGAGCATGTTCGGGTTTCGGCCGAGCCTATCGGCAGAGGTCGTTGTCCTCACCTCATCCTCATAACTACCTCCCTTACCGCTCGTCGGGAGGGTAGAGAGGGACTTACACGGCGGTCCTGACTTCCCCCGCTTCCGCATTTGGTACGGCCCGCCTTGGGACGGAAGCCGAGACTGTGGGGCGGGGTCTCACGCCTGTAGGGACGGTGGTGGCCCGAGAGGGTCATAGTTAGAGGGGGAAAAGGCATTCCAGGTTTGCTCTTTTAACTACAAGTTTACGGCGCTCTAAAACAGAGGTGAATAAAACTGCCCCTGTCCCGGAGAAACGCACGCACCGCTTGTCTGCGAAGACCCTGTGACGGGCAATGTAACAAGCTCCTGATGGGGTCCATTCACTGCCCCCAGGGAAATATGGAACCTGCGGAGGGTCGGGTACCGCGTTCTTGGAGCTTAGAGAAAGCTTCCTGCAGGAGGCAACCTGGGAGCTAAGTTGTTTAGAGTGACTGGGGGTTAGCTGAGGAAAAAAGGAAGAAGGCAGAGCATTCCAAGCTTTGGGACAGTCACGTGTGTAAGAAAGATTTTGTTCAGGAAAGTGGTAACAGTTCATTATGGGGACTGGCAAGTGCCTGGGACGGTGGCTGTGGCCTGGTCATTGCCTGCCTTGTACTTTCCACGCTTCCAACTCCTGAAGAGTGAAGGCACCTTAGCGCCTAACTCGGAAATGAGATGTTAGCCCCGATGAGCTGACACCCAACTTTGGGTTTGGAAGGAAAAATAGGTGTTCGTGATGGGGCAGAGAGACCTTTTTAGGTGCAAAGGCTGGAAAGTGTGACCAGTTAGATGTATTCTAAAGAAAAATAGGTGAAAAACTATTTGAGGCCAAATTGGGGGGAAACATGCTGAATCATTAATAAGAAATTTACGCACAGCAATTGAAAACAATAATGCTTGAACGATCAGTCATAAAGCCAACTTAACTTGCCTAGTGTATCATAAAAATAAGGAACCATTCAAGGGCAGAATGCATGCTGACGCTGAGTGATCCGAGAAAACTTTTACCAAAAGATGGAATCTATGTGTGACTAGGAAGATCAGCTGGGAGGTACTGTGATGTTATAAAGAAACCTGGATGATCCAATGCCAAAACATCCACACTAGAAAGTCTAGAGAACCCTAGTGGCTGGATTACATCATCTTTTCATTCTTCATGGTTAAGAAATAACCTCTTTGGTTTACAGGTCCCATCCGACAAGATCAAAGCTGCAAGAGAATGGACAGTGAGGTACAGAGAGATGGAAGGATCTTGGATTTGATTGACGATGCTTGGCGAGAAGACAAGCTGCCTTATGAAGATGTTGCAATACCACTGGTAGGCTGTAATGTGTGCTGAGGGTGATGGGTTAAAGATCTGATCTAGTAGACCCTAGTAGCTGTAGGTTCAGTTCAGTTCATTTCAGTTCAGTCTCTCAGTCGTGTCCGACTCTTTGCGACCCCATGAATCGCGCAGCACGCCAGGCCTCCCTGTCCATCACCAACTCCCGGAGTTCACTCACATTCACGTCCATCGAGTCAGTGATGCCATCCAGCCATCTCATCCTCTGTCGTCCCCTTCTTCTCCTGCCCCCAATCCCTCCCAGCATCAAAGTCTTTTCCAATGAGTCAACTCTTCGCATGAGGTGGCCAAAGTACTGGAGCTTCAGCTTTAGCATCATTCCTTCCAAAGAAATCCCAGGGTTGATTCCTTCAGAATGGACTGGTTGGATCTCCTTGCAGTCCAAGGGACTCTCAAGTCTTTTACAACACCACAGCTGTAGGTTATCAATGGACAAATAAACTAAAGTGAAAGAAATCAAAACTATGGAGTCCTCTGACTCTAGAAACCTCTGAGTATGTAGCTCAACTTTGTGTTTGAAGAGAAATGTGGTTCAGATTGCTGAGGTGACCAGCTCAGTTAGAGGTCATATGAGAACTAGAACTGAGGTCCTCTGAGCCATGTTCTGTCCACCACACCAAAGGGAGTAAAGAATTTAATGCACACCATGAGAAGGAACAAGAAGCAGTGGTATATGCACTTAATTTCTCTTCCTGTGGCCTGTCATTTTTTGAAACTCACAGTTTTGGAACACATACCTATTCTAGGTTCCCTGGAAAATATTCAGAAGAGACCTGGCTTTTCTTCTTTTACATTTAGATCATCAGGTTCTTTTCTTTCCTAATCTCTGGCAAATTCTTCTGCAGAGTTTATTAAGCCTCACGTCATAAGATCTAAACGTTTTACTCAAATAAATACTTATTAAAAATTCTGTTTATGTCATAGCAGCCTAACAAGAAGAACAAGGACTGTTTTCCTTTAGAGCCTTCCAGGAGTTGTCAATTAAATAGAGCTTGTGAGCAGGTGGTCTGCTGCAGCCATATATGTTTTCATTTAAGAATAAGAGGTAATGTGTTCAAGGAATAATATATGTAACAGATAATAAATGACAACATAGTTCAAGTTTAGAAAAATAATCAAAAGAGCATAATAAGAATTATAGCTCCACTTTCATTGAATACCTGTTTTGTGCCATGGATTGAGGTTGAAACCTGACATATTTTATCTATATCCTTAAAAGAACCTTCGGGGGTGATGGTGATGTCCCCACTGTACAGGAAGAAAATAGGATCAAAGAGGGGATCTTGCCCAAAGGTTGGTAGCTAATAAGCTGGACTTCACACTGAGGTCTGTGAGGCTCCAGATCCTGTCCTGTGGTCTTTTGTTGGTCTTTCATTCTGCAAGCTTCTTTGAAGCCTATTGTGTGCCTTACGACTAGGTAAACATAAGGACGTTTCCTGCCCCTCTGAGTCTAGAAAGGCAACATATATCAAAAAATAATTGTAATAGTAAGTGTTCTCAGTGGAGGTCATGAACAGCTATGTAGTCTAAAAAGTGCTTGCCTGATGGGCATTAGAAAGGGCTTCAAGAGGAAAATCAGATTTAAGCTGGTCGTAGGGGAGGAACAGAGGGTTAGTGAGAGTGGACAAGCAGTGGGAACAGATGTGCAAAAGTTTTGAGTGGCTTTGGGAGATGGTAAGGTATTCATTGTGGATGGAGAATATAACTGTTGTAAGTAAGCAGAAAAGTTAGTCTTGGACCTTATTTTGAGAGAAGCATTTGATACCAAGCTTACCCCTCATCCTGAGGAGTGAGGATCCTCAAAGTAGAGATCTGCCATGTTCAAAAATACTAGAAGATCAGTTCAGCAGCATTATTAGAGAACATCTGCCAAGGAGAAAGGAGCCGGTGACAGAGCAGAGAGGCCAGTTAGGAAGCTAATGTAGTGTCTAGACAAAGGAGGAGGGTCTAGACAAAGGAGGAGGGCCTAAACAAAGGCAAGAAAGTGCAGAGGAATTGCTGAATTCTGGACGTGCTAACAGCAGGATTTGGGGACCATTTGTGTGGATGGGGTTGTGGGAGAGGGAAATTTCTATGCTGACTTCCAAGCTGTAGCCTGGCCCTGTTGGTAATCCATGTCTTTTCCCCAAGCAATGTCTTTTCCCTTAAGGCAATGTTTGTGTCAGTTAGCTTTTGCTGCTGCCTAACAAATATCCCCAAACTATGGTGGCTTAAAACAATAGCTATTTATGTCATGGTTTTGTCACTCAGCTGAGTCTTCTTGTCTTTGCCAGCATGGTTGATCCCTGCTGGACTTGGTGGTGGTTTCCAGTGGGCCAGCAGACTGGCTGGTGGCTAAGTGATTCTGGAGGCTTTGACATGTCTCACAGTTAGCAGGCTGTCAGCTGGAAGATGAGCTTATTAGGCCACAGTCTCATTATCCAGCAGATTGGCCCAGACTTTACATAGTCATTTTCAGATTCTAAGAACAGGATAAGAGGAAACTGCAAGGCTTCCTGGAGCCTAGACCCAGAAGTCACATGACCAACCCCAGCTGAGGGTTGGGGAAATAAACTCTGACTTTTCATAGGAGTAGCTGCAAAGAATTGTGGCCATTTTTTGATACTTTGTGTTTGTTTTCCAGGCACATAGGCAATTTTATATGTTGGCATTTGTTGCAAGAGACAATAGTAACCAAATTAAAGACATGCTTTTTTTAGAATGAGATGAAATTAAATAATTGATTAACCAAGGACTTGTTTATGCTTTGTCAACTGTAAGTAGTTATTGAAACCAAATTTTCTCTTTGAGTGCATTATTGCTTTACAGTAAATAATCATTCCTTCAATTTGTACAAGTATGTTTGAATCTGAGTTTTACCTTTGTAGAGCAAAATGTATGTAATTCAGATATACTTGTACATCTTACAATTAAATCTTTTTATTCATATTGAACATCATTTTAAAAGAAAAAGTTATTATATTCATATACTATAAGTTGGAGTCCAGTGGAAAGTCCTGCCTGGATATTGAGTAACAGTTTGCTGCCCTTAAAGTCTAAATTAAGATAAATGAAAAGAAATATATTGGTATCACAGAATTCTAGTACTAAGCAGAGTTCTGATAGTAACAAATTTAAATATAAGGAAACTATCAAAAAATTCTCACCATAACAGAAAAAACTGGTGAACTATGCGAGGTGATGGACGTGTTACCTAGCCTTACTGCAATAATCATTTCACAATATATACGTGTATCAAACCATGTTGTAAACCTTAAACTTACACAATGTTATATGTAAGTTAAATCTCAGTAAACCTGGAAGTACATAAGCCACTACCCCAGATTCTACACTAAGTGTGGCCCATGGCTTACCGTTTTCAGACAGTCGTGGGTAAGCTGTGTTGCTTTCTGTTGCCCTGCTCCAGCACTAGGGGACGTCTCCTCTATTGTCTTACGTTTCCATGCTCCCCACTTACCTCCATTAGGTAACAGAGGCACGTTGGATACCTTTAAATTGTTTTGAATTGGATTGTTTGAATACCTTTCTCATGTGTAAGGAATATGCCAGCAGATGTGGCATTCTATAAAGCAGCCTCTCCACTCCACTCGCTCCAAAAGATTTAGTGCTGGCTGATTTCATTGTTCCTAGCCACTAGTGAGGATGGCAAGTAGTTCACGCCCTGGACACCCCATGCAGTGCTGGCCTCCTGACCTGCGTTACCTCACTTAGCCCTCACAGCAGTCCTGTGAGGCGATGACTACTTTTTTCTCTCATTGCTGAAAAGGAATCAGAGCCTCCGAAGGTCTGAATACCTCGCCTGAGTACCCCAGGAAGTGGTGGAGTCATGGGCTGGTATCCCAGTGGCTCCAGGAATCCTGGGTCTTTAGCCTTCCGCCACAGTGTCCATACAAGCCCCAGAGTCATGATGCCGTTGTTCTGACTGGAGGCGGATGGGGCATATTTGATCAAAACTTGTGGGGTTTTTCCTCACTTTTTGATTCTCACTCTTTCTGTAGGATATATTTCTATACTACCTGTTTCAGGAACTCACAGGTTTTCATTCTAAGTATTCTTGAGTTTTAAGGGGTTTGTTAATGCAAAGTAAGCCATCGTTCTGAATGTCCTTTGTACCTTTTCAGAATGAGCTTCCTGAACCTGAACAGGACAATGGAGGCACCACAGAATCTGTTAAAGAACAAGAGATGAAGTGGACCGACTTGGCCTTACAATACCTCCATGAGAACGTTCCCCCCATAGGAAACTGACTCCTGGCTCCTTGTTCATCAACAGATTTTTTTTTTAAATACAGATAACAAAACATTTTCTTTCTGTCTCCTAACTTAAATCTTTTAGTGGTAGATCAACACTCAAAAATGTGCAACTAATTTTGTGGCAGCGAAATACAATGTGAAAATACTCCATCAGGTTGAGAAGCTGATTGCAGTTTCTTAGGATGGAGAACATCTGGCCCTTTGAACCTAAAGTTCTCCATTGACTAGCTTGTGTTTGAACATGATTCATTAAACATTTGCCTTTAATTCTGATTTTGCTTTACTGTCAGAGTTCATCACTTCCCAACTACTTATATGTGTCCTGTGACACAGGTGATTGGGGATATGAGAGGGAAAGGTGAAGAAAGATGAAGTCAGACGTGAGAATGAACTCGCATTCTGAGAATCATCTGAGTGGGTATGTGTGGAGTCTGTAGATGTTGTGGATACATAGCCTGGTCACTGACTACTGGGATTCCTAAAATTCCCCATGAAATTTTCAAAACTTTGGAATAAATTTACAAATTAAAAGCTATCTTGACAATTAACTTCTCTTCTCCCTACAACTTTCTCTGGTGCCTCAGGAAAGGTGAGATGGACCACTAGTTTTACCCAGTAACAGGATTCTTTATTTTCTCACAGCCCTTTAAGGTATAACTGAAGAACCGTGGAGTCAATATTTTGTTACACATTTGAGTAAGAACTTGTATTTTGAATAACACATTGATGGACATGTATTTCCCAGAATTATTTGCCTCTGTTATGTGGTATCACTCTTGTTCTCTCCCCAGATTGTAAACTGCGGGGAGAGGCCCTGGTTTTAACATCTGTACCCCTCATCATAAAACTGGAAACACTGAATAATTGAAATCTCTCTTCTCATCATTTTTAACTGGGTCATTTTATTTACATACCTTTTAGGAATAAGAAGTATACCACAAAACAAATGAGCTGATTTTAGGGTTTCAATCAGAAACATGATTGTAACAACTCACCTGTCATCCAGACACACCCAGGCTGATGGGGTCCCTGGGTATCAATGACTTGCCTAGAAGTCATTCATCTCAGAATAAAGGCCTCAATTCACCAGTCCCTCAATAACCAAAGACAGCTCAGTAAAGGAAATCACAATGTTCAGAAAAAGCATACCAACAGAAAACAAAGTTTTTCAAAAAATTACCTAAAATTCCACAGTTCTTCCACTTCTAGTTAACTGAGGGCTTTACTACAGCTTTACTTGTGGTCTATAATAGCCAAGACACTGAAAAGACATCTGGAAATCCAGCCTTGCTTGTGGGCCCAACCTTGCCCAGGAGTATTGGTAGACCAGTTTCGCAGTATGAGACTTGTAAACTAGACCGTTCTTGGTTTATCTGCTTGGTTGTGACCCTCAACTGAGAACTCCTCCCACAACACACTTGTGACCCATGATAGGGTGGCAGAACTGTAGCTGACTGCAAGGAATTAGGTGACCAATTCCAGGCCAAATTGTCAACTGCAGCTTTCGAATCTGCCCACCTAGGCCTGGCTGGATGGTGGGCACAAGAGATGCTAGGCTGCCCTTGTAGGGTGCCTCCCTAAGCGCAGGAGCTGAAATACCCACAGAGGAAGGTGTCTGCAGAGGGGCTGAAGGGCTGTGTCCACGTGGCCCTCCTGTGGTTCCTGTGCCTTGGCTGCTGTGCCTTCCAGTTCAGCGCACCTGTGCTGCTCTCTGTGGGCGGCACCCCACTAGGTACTGGTAATGGCAGTGAACAAAAAGTACAGCTTCTGCCTTCATTTAGTGGGGAACAGTATTAACCAACAGGCATACGAATCTATGGTTTTAAATTGTGACACATACTAGGGAGAAAAAGGAGGTCCCTAAGGTTCCTAGAAGCAAAATCAGAAGCGGTTTCTTCTGCAAGGAGTTTATTGAGATTAAGCTCCCTGGAGAAGCCTGTGAGGGAAGCAGGGTAGGGTCAGGGAAGAACCTGAGCAAAGAAGGGCTTCAACTGGAGTCTGGCCTTTGCCTCATTCCTGGGAGCTATGATGTCACGAGTCTCCCACCTTGAGGCAGGGTCCTAGGCCTTTGAGCCCAGTATCTGGTGGTCAGTCATCAGCTCTGCCCTCTTGGGCCTCCCTGGCGGCTCAGATGGTAAAGAATCTGCCTGTGATGCAGGAGACCCAGGTTTGATCCCTGGGTAGGGAAGATCCCCTAAAAAGGAATGGCAACCCACTCCAGTATTTTGCCTGGAGAATTTCATGGACAGAGGAGCCTATGAGGCTGCAGTCCTGACATGGGGTCACAAAGAGTCCGACATGACTGAGGGACTAACCAAGGAGGGCATAACCAGGCATTGCTACGGGACAGGACTCTCCAAGGAATAGTGTAGCTCTTGACAGTAAAGTGGGCTTCCCTGGTGGCTCAGAGGTTAAAGCGTCTGCCTCCAATGCGTGAGACCCGGGTTCAATCCCTGGGTCAGGAAGATCCCCTGGAGAAGGAAATGGCAACCCACTCCAGTATTCTTGCCTGGAGAATCCCATGGACTGAGGAGCCTGGTGGGCTGCAGTCCATGGGGTCACAAAGAGTCGGACACGACTGAGTGACTTTACTTACTTTTGACTTTACTTGACAGTAAAGTAATGCTCAAAATTCTCCAAGCCAAACTTCAGCAATACGTGAACCGTGAACTCCCTGATGTTCAAGCTGGTTTTAGAAAAAGCAGAGGAACTAGAGATCAAATTGCCAACATCCGCTGGATCATGGAAAAAGCAAGAGAGTTCCAGAAAAACATCTATTTCTGCTTTATTGACTATGACAAAGCCTTTGACTGTGTGGATCACAATAAACTGTGGAAAATTCTGAAACAGATGGGAATACCAGACCACCTAACCTACCTCTTGAGAAATCTGTATGCAGGTCAGGAAGCAAGAGTTAGAACTGGACATGGAACAACAGACTGGTTCCAAATAGGAAAAGGAGTACGTCAAGGCTGTATATTGTCACCCTGCTTATTTAACTTCTGTGCAGAATACATCATGAGAAACGCTGGACTGGAAGAAACACAAGCTGGAATCAAGATTGCTGGGAGAAATATCAAGAACCTCAGATATGCAGATGATACCACCCTTATGGCAGAAAGTGAAGAGGAACTAAAAAGCCTCTTGAAAAAAAAAAAAAAAAAGAGCTATACCAGTCGGATTGTGTAGATATTGTTTGGATCCTGATTTGAACAAAACAACTATGTAAAACTATGTTTTCAACACTAGCCATTTATTTGATATTTAAATAATTGTTAATTTTGCTGTATAATTACTAGTATTGTGATTATAGTCAAAATCAGACTCCTTTTAAAGGCACATACTGAAATATTTTCAGATAAAGTAAATTTTTTTCTTTTAGAAAAGGCAGAGGAACCAGATATTAAATTGCCAACATATGCGGGATCATAGAAAAAGCAAAGGAATTCCAAGAAAAATCTACTTCTGCTTCGTTGACTATGCTAAAAGCCTTTGACTGTGTGGATCACAACAAAATATGGAATATTCTTAAAGAGATGGGAATACCAGACCACCTTAGTTGCCTCTTAAGAAACCTGTATGCTGGACAAAAAGCAACAGTTAGAAACAGACTGGAACAACGGGCTGGTTCAAAATTGGGAAAGGAGTACATCAAGGCTGTATACTGTCACCCTGCTTATTTAACTTATATGCAGAGTACATCATGTGAAACACCAGACTAGATGAATCACAAGCTGGAATCAAGATTGCAGGGAGAAATATCAGCAACCTCAGATATGCAGATGATACCACTTTAATGGCAGAAAGTGAAGAGAAAATAAAGGACCTCTTGATGAAGGTGAAAGAGGAGAGTGAAAAAGCTGGCTTAAAACTCAGTATTCAAAAAACTAATATTGTGGCATGTGGTCCTGTCACTTCTGGCAAATAGATGGGGAGAATGTGGGAACAGTGCCAAGTTTCATTTTCTTAGGCTCCAAAATCAATGTAGATGGTGACTACAGCCATGAAATTAAAATATGCTTGCTCCTTGGAAGAATAACTATGTCAAACCTAGACAGGGTTTTTATTTGTTTTTTGATTTATTTGTTTTAATTTTAATTTTTACTTTATTTTACTTTACAATACTGTATGGGTTTTGCCATGCATTGACATGAATCCATCTCGGGTGTACATGAGTTCCCAATCCTGAACCCCCCCCCCAACCTCCCACCCCATATCAACTCTCTGGATCATCCCCGTGCACCAGTCCCAAGTATCCTGTATCAAACATAGACTGGCGATTCATTTCTTACATGATAGTATACATGTTTCAGTGCCATTCTCCCAAATCCTCCCACCCTCTTCCTCTCCCTCAGAGTCCAAAAGTCTGTTCTATTCATCTGTGTCTCTTTTGCTGTCTCACATACAGGGTTATCATTACCATGTTTCTAAATTCCAAATTGTTTTTCTTTCTGGCTTACTTCACTCTGTATAATCGGCTCCAGTTTCATCCACCTCATTAGAACTGATTCAAATGTATTCTTTTTAATGGCTGAGTAATACTCCATTGTGTATATGTACCACAGCTTTCTTATCCATTCATCCGCTGATGGACATCTAGGTTGTTTCCATGTCCTGGCTATTATAAACAGTGCTGCCTATTCTATTGCAATGATGAATCTTCCAAATCCAAAACTATATGGTTTTAATCACTGGTACTTTGCAACACATTTTATAATCTACTAGAGTGTGAGGAGCATTATTACTGATCTTAGATGCCTTTGATGTTCTTGCTCCCATTTCTCAGGGGTGGAGGGTGAGAAGGCTGAAAGCTAGAGTGGTCAAGGAGCCTTAGCTTTCTTCTCGATCTGCAGAATTTGGGTGGCTGTGATGGAACAGAACAGACATCAGGAACTGGCTGTTGCACCTATCCTACAGCTTTGTTTTTGTTTTTGATTTTTGAGATCTGGCAGCCTACAAGGTTGTTTTTATTTTGATTAGTCTTGACTTTGAACACCTCAAGTAAAGCACATTGGTCCCAGTTCTTCAGAATCCTTGCCAGTTCCTATCATCTGATACCTGGTCTAGTTATCTCAATTTTGTCTTCTGTCTGATACCTAAAAACATTCTAAATTACAAACCAAGGCATAAAGTGTATCCCAGTGGTTTTTTTAAGAGTATTTTTTGGGGGCCATCCCCCACAGCATGTGGGATCTTAGTTCCCTGACTGAGGATCAAACCTGCACCACCTGCTTTGGAAGTCTGAAGTCTTAACCTCTGGACTGCTGGGAAACCCTATCTCAGTATTTTTTAATTCTAACATAGAAATAATAATGTATCTCATCAGGTTGTTGAAAGGATTACATGAGAAAAATGAAAGAGTTGTGGGAAGAAGTGTTTTATTTTAGCAACTTTTTCTATTGTTCTTTACTGGTTTTTGTGGGGGGTGGGAGATGGGAGTGAGTTCTGCCCACCTGCAGTAACCCTGTGGTTCTCTGAGACCAGGGGAGGTGTCAGGGTTCTTGGTGATCTGTGTATCCCTACCCCACTGCACAGTGCCCTAGTACACATCTGGGATTCACTAAATATTGGCTGAAATCTTTTGCATATGAATATAAATATTTCAAGTGCCCAGGAGCCATGCTATAGATATAAAACTCCAAACCACATTTTTAAAAGGATGCACACCCCAGCTTGCCATTCCTCAAACACCTGTCTGCGTTCCCATGACAAGTCCTTTATTATTGGTCTTTTAGTTGCAGGGTCTGTTGAATTGCTAACCATGCCCATGTCCATCCTAAGTTAGTTTCTGTTTTGACTTGGCCTTAACTAAGACACTATGTAGTGGCTACTCGGCCTATATTCACCAGTATTTAGTCCTCATGGCCTCCAGTGGCCACTTCTCTTATTCAGATAGATAGGAGAACTCATTGTTAGATGATGATCTTATCTGTAGAAATCATAGGCAAAACCAAATCACTGGAATTACATAGGGTTATTAAGCTCTACTCATCTATATTCATGTTGAATGATGCCAAATTTTTACCTTATAACCTGTGACTATGCTGCTAAAATGTTTCAGGTCAATTAAATAATACTTATTCAGAGCAGTCTGCATTTTACTTAATGAAGAAAAAACTTTTAAGATTTATATTATAATATACTAAATTGAATTAGACCACTATTACCAGTATTATTTAATGAAGTATTTATAAAATGATCAATAAATCAGATAAGAAATAAAAAGTATAACCTATGAATGAAATAATTACTTTCTAAGCAAATGATGAATGTGGCTCACCAAATTAAGTTTAAGGTATAAAGAATAATAAAAGAATACTACAGTTATTTACCAAGACTGGCCAGCCTAGGAGAAAGGGACAAATTTCTGGAAACAAGCAATCAATTAAGACTGAATCAGGAAGAAATAGACAATCTGAACAGAGCAATCACTTTGCTGTACACCAGAAGCTATCTCAAGATAGTAAATCAATTATACTTCAATTTTAAAAAGAAAGAAAGAAAAAAGTGGGTACAGAGGAAATACATCTCAACACAATAGCAACCATTTATGACAAACTTACAACTAAAAACTTTTTATTCTATAGTGAAAACTTGAAATCCTTTACTCAAATCAGGAGGAAGAAAGGATGCCTATGCTCATCATTTCTATTTAACATAGTATTGGATATCCGAGCCACAGCAATCAGACAAGAAAGAGAAATAAGACATCCAGATTAGAAGGGGAAACAGTAAAACTGTCATTATTTGTAGATGACATGATTCTATACACAGAAATCCATATCAGCAACCTCAGATACCACTCTAATGGCAGAAAGTGAAGAGGAACTAAAGAGCCTTTTGATGAGGGTGAAAGAGGAGAGTGAAAAAGCTGGCTTAAAATTCAACATTCAAAAAACTATGATCATGGCATTCATGCTCATCACTTCATTCAGGCTTATCACAAATAGAAGGGGAATAAGTGACAAATTTTATTTTCCTGAGCTCCAAAATCACTGCAGGTGGTGACTACAGCCATGAAATTAAAAGATGCTTGCTCTTGGAAGGAAAGCTATGACATATAGGCAGCATATTAAAAAGCAGAGACATCACTTGATGACAAAGTTCCATAGAGTCAAAGCTATAGTTTTTTCAGTAGTCATGTACGGATGTGAGAGTTGGGCCATAAAGAAGACTGAGCACCAAAGAATTGATGCTTTCAAACTGTGGAACTGGAAAAAAATTTTTGAGAGTCCCGTGGACTGCAAGGAGATCAAAACCAGTCAATCTTAAAGGAAATCAACCCTGAATATTCATTGGAAGTAGTGATGCTGAAGCTGAAGCTTCATTACTTTGGCTACCTGATGTGAAGAACTGACTCATCAGAAAATACCTTGATGCTGGGAAAGATTGAAGGCAAAAGGAGAAGGGAGCAGCAGAGGATGAGATGGTTAGACAGCACCACTGACTAATGGAAACGAATTTGAGCAAACTCTGGGAGATAGTGAAGGACAGAGAAGCCTGGTGTGCTGCAGTCCATGGGGCACAGAGAGTCAGGCACGACTTAGTGACTGAACAACAACAAAGAAATCTCCACCCAAAAGCCAATAGAACTAATAGATGAATTCTGCAAACAAGATTAATATTTGTTGCCTTTTCTGTACACTAATAGTGAAGGTGATAACCTATATTCTGAAAACTAAAAACTTTGATGAAGAAATTTGAAAATGGTTCAGAAAACTGGGAAGATATACTATGTTCTTGGATTAGAATAATAAATATTGTTAAAATTGCCATATTACCCAGAAAATCTACAGATTTAATGTAACCTCTATCAAAATGCTCATGACATTTTTACAGAACTAGAAAATTAATCCTAAAATTTACATGCAACCACAGAAGACCCAGAATAGCCAAAGCAACCTTGAGAAAAAAGTAAAGCTAGAGATATCATCCTCCTCGAATTCAGACTATACCACATAGTAATCAAAACAGCGTGGTATTGGCACAAAAACAGACACATAGATCAATAGAATCAAATAGAGAGCCCAGAAATAAACCCACACATTTATGGTTAGTTAACTCCAGCTTAGGAGGCAACAATATACAATGGAGAAAAGACACAATCTCTTCAATAAGTAGTTTTGGGAAAACTAGATAGCTATATGTAAAAGAATGAGATCAGAACACTCTCTAATAGCACACACAAAAATAAACTCAAAATGGATTAAAGACCTAAATGTAAGACCTGAAACCATAAACTCCTAGAAGAGAACATAGGCTAAACATTCTTTGACATAAATCATAGGGGATCTTTTTCACTCTGTCTCTAAGGAAAAAGAAGTGAAAGCAAAAATAAATGGAACCTAATTAAACTAAAAATTTTTTGTACAACAAAGGAAACCATTGACAAAATGGAATAGAACCAACTGAATAAAGCAAAATATTTGTAAATTATATGATCAATAAGTGCTTAATATCCAAAGTAACTAAACAGCTCATGCAACTCAACATTAAAAAAAATGATTAAACAATGGGCAGAAGACCTAGATAGACAATTTTCCAAAGATGATATACAGATAGCCAACAGGCACATGAAAAGATGCTCAACATTGCTAGTCATCAGAGAAATGCATATCCATACCACAGAGATGCCACTTCGCACTGCTCAATATGGCTATCATAAAAAAGTCTACAGATTACATATGTTGGAGAGGATGTAAAAAAAATGAGAACCCTCATACATTAGTGATGGAAATGTAAATTGGGGAAGACTCTATGGAAAACAGTATGGCAGTTCCTTAAAAAACTAAAAATAGAACTACCCTATGATCCATCAATCCACTCCTGGGTATATAAATACAGAAAAAAATGAAAATAGTAATTGAAAAAAAAGATACTTCCACCTCAATGTTCATAGCAGCATTATTTACAATTACCAAGATGTGAAAGCAACCTAAGTGTTCATCAACAAATTAATGAATAAAGAATAAGTGGTATATATACACAATAGGATACTACTCAGCCATAACAAAGAATGAAATTTTGCTAATTGTGACAACATGGATGGACTTGGAAGGTATTATGTTTAGTGAAATAAGTTAAGAAAGATATATACTGTATAATACCACTTATATGTGTAATCTAAAAAAATGAAACTAACTATAAATATAACAAAAAGAAACATCCTCACAGGTACAAAGAACAAACTAGTGGTTACTAGTATGTGGGGGCAAGTTAGGGGTAGAGGATTAAGAGATACAAGCTACTATGTATAAAATAAGTTACAAGGATATATTGTACAGCAACAGGGAATATAGCCAATATTTTATAATAAGTACAAGTGGAATATACCCATTTGAAATTGTGAATCACTGTATTGTACACCTGAAACTCACATGCTATTGTAAATCAACTATACCTTAATTTTTTCAAGTGTTAATTAATACATGTTAGAAAATAGTGTTGAATCTAGCATAATGATATGTTTCTGGTAACATATTATCAATGTGTTCAACTCTTTTGGAAGAAAATAGAAACATTTAGCAGAGCCATTTTTAAAAAATTATACCCTTTGAGGCAGTAACCTCTGTTTTTATAGTCTAAGGGAATAATCTATGTGATTAATGGAAAACAACAGAATCCACCTGGCTAGTTCAAGCAGGAAGGGAATTTCTTAAAAGATTTCAGGAAATTCATAGGCTCTCTGGGATGCAAGATAAAGAAGAGCCTTGGGAGCTTTGCATCCAGGGATAAGGGCCAACCACATCATGGGGCACCAGGAGGTACTCCAGGAGCACCACAACTTTGCCTGGACAGACATGAGTCACTAGACAGCTCAGGTCCTGGACATCCAGCACCAAGCTATTGCCTCCAAGGTGCCTGAAGCCTTTCCCTGCAAGCTTGTCAGTGGGTAGACCCTACACTTCCCCCTTATGCTGCTCCTTTCCAAAGTGGAGTCTCTTGTAGATGTATATGTGGAAGGGCCCAGGTCCTTCATGTAGCAGGGATACTGAGAGAGTGAGCTTTAGCATCCACTTTGGGGAGGTGTTTCTCAGTATGTGTTGCTGCTGCTGCTGCTAAGTCGCTTCAGTCATGTCCGACTCTGTGCGACCCCATAGAGAGCGCTCATCAGGCTTCACCATCCCTGGGATTCTCCAGGCAAGAAAACTGGAATGGGTTTCCATTTCCTTCTCCAATGAAAGTGAAAAGTGAAAGTGGAGTCGCTCAATCATATCTGACTCTTCACGACCCAAGGGACTGCAGCCTACCAGGCTCCTCCATCCATGGGATTTGCCAGGCAAGAGTACTGGAGTGGGGTGCCATTGCCTTCTCCATCAGTATGTGTAAAACTCTTCAAATATGGAGTGAGGTAAGCATGGTCAAAAGATGCTGGTCAGTACATATAAGAAAAAAGCCCAAGGCAGTCCAAAAGGAGACAGCATTATGTACAGTTATGGTCAACACAGCAGAATTTGTCATAACCAAAAATTTTTGTAATTAAGTAAAGGAAGAATTTTTATAATATAATACTTTGATAGAATATTGTTTAATCATAAAGATTATAAACCTACAGATTCACAGAGACAGAAAGTGCAATAGTTTTACTAGGGGCTGAAGGAAGGAGGTTACATGAAGCTGGTGTTTCACAGATTAAAATTTCAGTTTGGGATGATGAAATGTTCTGGAAATCAATAGATAACAGTGATGGTCGCACAATGATGTGAGTGTATTTACCACTGAATTGTACATTTTAAAATGTTAAAACAGTAAGTTTTGTGTTATATATACTTCACCACACGTCTGTAAAAAAGAGCTATAAATAATAATGAAAAATATTTTTGATATAAAAGATGACAGAAACTTGTATCCATACTGTCATTGTTGTTGTTCAGTCGCTCAGTCGTGTCCGACTCTTTGTGACCCCATGGACTGCAGCACACCAGGCTTCCCTGTGCTTCATCATCTCCCAGAGCTTGCTCAAACTCATGTCCATCAAGTGGGTGATGCCATCCAACCGTTTCATCCTCCATCATCCCCTTCTCCTCCCGCCTTCAGTCTTTCCCAGCCTCAGGGACTTTTCCAGTGAGTCAGCTTTTTGCATCAGGTGGCCAAAGGATTCAGCTTTAGCATCAGTCTTTCTAATGATATTCAGGATTGATGTCCTTTAGGATTGATGTCCTTGCAGTCCAAGGGACTCTCAAGAGTCTTCTCCAATACCACAGTTCAAAAGCATCAATTCTTTGTTGCTCAGCTTTCTTTATAGTCCAACTCTCACATCCATATATGACTGCTGGAAAAACCATAGCTTTGACTAGACGGACCTTTATTGGTAAAGTAATGTCTCTGCTTTTTAACATGCTGTCTGGGTTGGTCATAGCTTTTCTCCCAAGGAGCAACCTAGCATCTTTTACTTTTGTGGCTGCATTTACAATCTGCAGTGATTTTGGAGCCCAGAAAAATAAAGTTTGTCACTGTTTCCATTGTTTTCCCATCTATTTGCCATGAAGTGATGGGACCAGGTGCCATGATCTTTGTTTGTTGAATGTTGAGTTTTAAGCCAACTTTTTCACTCTCCTCTTTCACTTTCATCAAGAGGCTTTTTAGTTCCTGTTCACTTTCTCCTATAAGGGTGGTGTCATCTGCATATCTGCAGTTACTGTTATTTCTCCCAGCAATCTTGATTCCAGCTTGTGCTTCATCAAGCCCAGCATATCTCACGATGCATATAAGTTAAATAAGCAGGGTGGCAATACACAGCCTTGATGCACTCCTTTCCCAATTTGGAGCCAGTCCATTGTTTCATCTCCAGTGCTAGCTGTTGCTTCTTGACCTGCATACAGGGTTCACAGGAGGCAGGTAAGGTGGTCTGGCATTTCCATCTCTTTAAGAATTTTCCACAGTTTGTTGTGATCCACACAGTCAAAGGCTTTAGCATAGTCAATAAAACAGAAGTAGATATCTTTCTGGAATTCTCTTGATTTTTCTATGATCCAACAGATGTTGGCAAATTGATCTCTGGTTCCTCTGCCATTTCAAAATCCAGCTTGAACATTTGGAAGTTCTCAGTTCATGTACTATTGAAGCCTAGCTTGGAGAATTTTGAGCATTATCTTGCTAGCATGTGATATGAGTGCAATTGTGTGGTAGTTTGAGCATTCTTTGGCATTCCCTTCTTTAGGATTGGAATTATTTAAGAATGCAAAATGTATACAAGTGAAAAGGAGTACATGGATCAAGGATAATTAAAATTGTAATACTTTAAGACTATGGGATTATACAGGAATATTTTCTTTCTTTTGCTTGTAATTTTAATAATGTTGTTATAGCATTTTTGGTGTCATTAGACAATGATTGTCTACTTTATCCCTTTCTCAAATCTTGAGTTTGAATTTTAAAAAGAAGCATAGAAAAAACAAAAAGTGCACAGAAATACCTCCTACCATGAAGGTTCAGGAACAAATCAGCCTGGAAATGTTTGAAAAGGAACAGAAAAAAAAATTCTCACCTGGATGCAGCTCCTTGTTTATTCTCACTACTGAGCCCTGCTTAATAGAATGACACTATCTAAAATGCTTATTTAAATGTTTACTTTTTGCTTGCTAGAATGGACTAAAAATACATCTTTTCAATGCATCTGGTGTCATCAGCAATATCAGTTAATACACTAGAAGCCTCCAGAGGTCATGGTACTTGCCACTCTAGGTCCTTCCTTAGTATTGCAGAGTAGGATGTGATGTAGCTGTAATACCTTAGAGTTCCACGAAGAGAATAAACACTAGGTGACCACTTAATGTTCACCACATGCCAGTTTCTGGGCTGGGTGAGAAGGTGAATGTTTTAAATGAATTGTCCAAACAAGGCTGTGAGATAGTATCATGATTCTTATTTTAAAGATGAGAGATTTGCAGTTCAATGGATTCAGAAAATTCCTAGTGGCTTCTAATTTTGCAAAGAAAGAAAGAACTAGGTAAGGTACCTGAAAGTTCTCCATTTTCATGCCTTGGAAATGTTGGATAAATTTATGACTGAAAAGATAAAAGCTTAAATGTATACATGCCTGCCAGTGCAGGAGGTGCAAGAGACACAGATTGGATGCTTGGGTCAGGAAGATCCCATGAACAGAATAGCTTGGTTGGCCACAGTCCAAAGGGTCACAAAGAGTTAGACACAATTGCACTCATTTCATATGTAGCAAGGTAATGCTCAAAATTCTCCAAGCTAGGTTTCAACAGTACGTGAACCGAGATGTTCAAGCTGGATTTAATCAGTCAGGTCACAAATACACACATACATAGATGAACACACAAAAAGAAAGATACATAGAGAAAAGAGAAAGGCACAGCCTAGTTAGAATACTGAGACTCTGGAGCTTCCAAGGAAGATGATAGAACTCAGTAACTCAAGGGCTTAGGTATTGCCACCTTATAAGATCTGGAGATAAGTTTTTAGTTCTACAAAGACTATGAAATTGGACCTAAAACCCACACACATAGCCAGAATCAGCTATAAACAGGATGTTCAGTTTAAAAAAAAAAAAGGTGACCTAGAAAAAAAAATCCATCCACCAGTATTGAATAACAAGGAACATAACTACTTTTTACTTGGATGATAAATGAGGAAAAATATTAAAATAAAATACTTTCAGTTGAGACGGAAAACCTGGAGCTTTGTTTCATGGGGCTTTGGTTTTGCTTTTCTCTTGGCTATTTCATTTTTGGTTATTCTCATGGTCCCAGAACCTCTAGACCAAGAAATTCTTATAACAGTTTGTACCACCAGTGATACAATTTTCACCAAGCCAGTGATACCCCAGAATTAAATGGAACATCTCTCTGGAAGGAGATTTTAACAATCCAGGCCATAAGCTAGTCTCATCAATCAAATGATGACCTCACAATCAAAACTTTTTAAAAATACATAAAGAAAAACTATGCATGAGTTAACAGACACAGTAAATAGCAGGATTAGAGCCCTAAAGACTTGAAATAGTATAACTTAACTCTAAAAGTTAGGGCATAAGCATAATTAAATTAATCAGTGAAGGAATAAACACTAAGCAAAGAGTCACTATGCCACTATGAAAAACAATGAGGGACTTCCCTGGTGGACCAGTGGCTAAAGCTCTCAGCTCCCAATGTAGGGGGCCCAGGTTCAATTCCTAGCTAGAGAGTTAGATCCCACATGCCACGGTTAAGAGTTTGCATGCTGCAGTAGAGAGCCCATGTGCCACAGCTAAGACCCAGTGCAGCCAAATAAATAAAGAAATAAATTTAATGGAAAAAAAAAGGAAAATAATGAGTAGTTTAAAAAAATAGAATTTCTAGAAATAAAACTATAGCTCTCATAATTACAAGTAACGAATGAGTAAAATAAGTTATTAGATACATGAAGAGACAATAAAGCACCCAAATGACAAATTTTAAAAAATTAACTGGAGGGCCTTCTTTGGGGGAAAAAGGTGGTCATCACTGCCCAAAGGTCCAGGCAATGACAGAGCTAGGAAAGCACAACCAGGCCCATATGAAAATCCATGGACAATTCCAGGTGTTTTGTGAATGAGAATTGGCTTGCCTCCAGTTTGGGGCTTTTTGATTACCAGAGAAGATTTTCATATTGCATTATGAGTTTTGGTTTAGCTGGTCTACTCGATTTGTTGAATGAACTTTTGTTCAAATTTTGGGCAATCAGAAACCAACTCTTGGATGTGTCCTTGGTTAACCTGCTGATACAATACCTATCAGTACCTTCTATATTAGTTTGACCTATGCAGATATTATTCTGGTCTTACTTATTTACATGACAATGTTAAAGATGTAACGTTGATTGCTATGATTTTGATGTCAAATATTGAACTCTTCCAACATTGCGAATGCTTACTAACTATTTCTATCCTTGCTGTGCCACTACTAAATTAAAACCAGCTCTCATCAGCAAGGTAGACACAGAAGTCCACCTCACCTTGGTGGCAGCTTTTTTGGCAGCTGAGTTTTCAGTTATAGTTGATCCTTTAACACATGGACACGAGAGTCATGGAAATGAGAGCCGCTGACCTTGGAGTCAAAAACCTGGAAATAAAAAATGATGTGCTAACAGTTTGACAGTTCAGTTCAGTCGCGCGGTCATGTCCGACTCTTTGCGACCCCATGAATCGCAGTACGCCAGGCCTCCCTGTCCATCACCAACTCCCGGAGTTCACTCAGATTCAGGTCCATTGAGTCTGTGATGCCATCCAGCATCTCATCCTCGGTCATCCCTTTCTCCTCCTGCCCCCAATCCCTCCCAGCATCAGGGTCTTTTCCAATGAGTCAACTCTTCGAATAAGGTGCCCAAAGTACTGGAGCTTCAGTTTTAGCATCATTCCTTCCAAAGAAATCCCAGGGTTGATCTCCTTCAGAATGGACTGGTTGGATCTCCTTACAGTCCAAGGGACTCTCAAGAGTCTTCTCCAACACCACAGTTCAAAAGCATCAATTCTTCTGTGCTCAGCCTTCTTCACAGTCCAACTCTCACATCCATACATGACCACAGGAAAAACCATAGCCTTGACTAGACGGACCTTAGTCGGCAAAGTAATGTCTCTGCTTTTGAATATACTATCTAGGTTGGTCATAACTTTTCTTCCAAGGAGTAAGCGCCTTTTAATTTCATGGCTGCAGTCACCATCTGCAGTGATTTTGGAGCCCAAAAAAACAAAGTCTGACACTGTTTCTACTGTTTCCCCATCTATTTCCCATGAAGTGATGGGGCCAGATGCCATGATCTTCGTTTTCTGAATGTTGAGCTTTAAGCCAACTTTTCCACTCTCCTCTTTCACTTTCAACAAGAGGCTTTTTAGCTCCTCCTCACTTTCTGCCATAAGGGTGGTGTCATCTGCATATCTGAGATTATTGATATTTCTCCCAGCAATCTTGATTCCAGCTTGTGTTTCTTCCAGTCCAGCATTTCTCATGATGTACTCTGCATATAAGTTAAATAAGCAGGGTGACAATATACAGCCTTGACGTACTCCTTTTCCTATTTGGAACCAGTCTGTTGTTCCATGTCCAGTTCTAACTGTTGCTTCCTGACCTGCATACAGATTTCTCAAGAGGCAGGTCAGGTGGTCTGGTATTCCCATCTCTTTCAGAATTTTCCACAGTTTACTGTGATCCACACAGTCAAAGGCTTTGGCATAGTCAATAAAGCAGAAATAGATGTTTTTCTGGAACTCTCTTGCTTTTTCCATGATCCAGCGGATGTTGGCAATTTGATCTCTGGTTCCTCTGCCTTTTCTAAAACCAGCTTGAACATCAGGGAGTTCACGGTTCACATATTGCTGAAGTCTGGCTTGGAGAATTTTGAACATTACTTTACTAGCATGTGAGATGAGTGCAATTGTTCGGTAGTTGGAGCATTCTTTGGCATTGCCTTTCTTTGGAATTGGGATGAAAACTGACCTTTTCCAGTCCTGTGGCCACTGCTGAGTTTTCCAGATTTGCTGGCAAATTGAGTGCAGCACTTTCACAGCATCATCTTTCAGGATTTGAAACAGCTCAACGGGAATTCCATCACCTCCACTAGCTTTGTTCATAGTGATGCTTTCTAAGGCCCACTTGACTTCACATTCCAAGATGGACAGTTCCTCAAAAAGTTAAGCATAGAATTACCCTATGATTTGGCAATTCTATGTCTAGGTATATACCCAAAAGAATTTAAAAAGTAAAAGACAGTGGAGTCACTCAGTTGTGTCCCTGTGGACTGTAGCTTGCCAGGCTCCTCTGTCCATGGGATTTTCCAGGCAAGTATACTGGAGTGGGTTGCCATTTCCTTCTCCAGGGGATCTTCCTGACCCAGGGATCAAACCCTGGTCTTCTGCATTGTAGGCAGATGCTTTACCCTCTAAGCCACCAGGAAAAGCGGGGACTCAAATACTTACACACCAATGTTTATAGCAGAATTATTTGCCAAAGGATAGAACAACAGATGAGTGGATAAACAAAACATAGTATTCACATGCAATGGAATATGATTTAGATTTAAAAAGGAATGAAATCCTTGTATATGCTACAACATGGGTGAACCTGAAAGATATTACACTAAGTGAAATAAGCCACACACACACAAAACAAATATTGTATGACTCATCTTACATAAAGTACCTAGAATAGGCAAACTCATATAGATAGGAAGTAATAGTATTGTAGATGTACTGTAGTAACATTAGTAAATGTTACTAGAGAATGTAGGGAGTGGGGAGTGAGGATTTGTTTTATAAGAGGTACAGTTTCTATTTGGGATGATGGGAAAGTTCTGGAAATGCATAATGGTGGTGGTGGCATATTGTGAATGTAGTTAACACCACTGAATTATACACCTGAAAATGGCTAAATGAGTAAAATTTTATGTATTTTATAACAATAAAAATGTATTATTGTATAACAAGAAAATTTAAATACAGGACCACAAAATTACATTTGAAATTCACATAAGTTATGAAAAATTTTTAGCATAAGTCCCTTGCAATATTTGGGATGAACTTATACTAAAAAAATTAATGTGTTGTTTTCCTAACATTCAAATGTAATGGGGCATCCTGTATTTTATGTGGCAACCCTCATAAGAGATGCTCAGATTCTAAACTCAGGTAGGGACAAAGTAATGAAGAGGGTTAGGGAGATATTTTAGGATTTAAACTGATGGACCTGGTGACCAAATGGAATGAGCTTGTGCTCAAAAGAGAGGAAGTATGAATTGCATTGAGGCTTCTGTTTCATACAACACAGAAGGGCCATTCATGGAGGTAAAGAACCATCACAGCCTTTCAATTTATTCATTTGTTCAACTAATCTGTATATTTTGCCAACATTACTGTGGAGAGAGCTGTCCAGACTTCAGTGAGGAAACAGTCCAAAGGGGCCTGTGGACAAGTACCGAGCAGCTGACAATAGGTTATGAAGCATTCTGTGATGGGGGAATGGGGGGAAGGGGGCATCTGTAGCAGAGGTCATGGAATCTGGGATGGCGGAGCAGCAGCAGAAGGGCCTGGACAAGACCTGAGGACGGTCCTGGCCTCCTGAACTGTCATGTGGAGTGGCCTTGCAGACCATGAAGAATCTTACTTCTTTCTTGCCGTCCAAAGATCAGTGTCCTTCTAAGGAGAAGCCTAGCAGCTCCCAAGCCCAGTAGAACCTGTTGCCAGCAGGTCCAGATAATATCGTTCAAACTGGAATGATTACTGTCTGCCTGCTGTCTTCCTGGAACAATGATTTGAAAGATAAAATATAGAATATATTGTTCGGATCCTTGCCAACCATGGGTTTCCAAATGCCCAACATGCAGCAGCCAGTGGGGCCTGGGAAATGCACATCTTCTAAATGGGGTGGGTGCCTTGGCTTTGCTTCCTGCAGGAACTGCCTAAACTGGCTCCCTGCTGCCTCATAACACCCTGCACACCCACAAATTATTACTTCATTAGACACATTGTAGCACCACTAAAATTACATCTGCAAAAAAAAAAAAAAAACACTTCATTATAGGGCTGGCTTAGGAGGAATGAGTCATAAAGATTAAAGAAAGCCATTTCCACAATCTTGGCATTTCTTGAGAAATTCCTTGAGGCTGTTCAGCAGAAAATTAAATCACCTTGCTAGCTAGCTGGATTCTTTGTAACTTTCGGAGCCTAGAGATCCAATCTCCCTGTGAGTCTTTCCACTGAGCAGTCAGGGTGAATTTGTTTGTCAAGTTCAGTGGAAATTCAGAGATGACTGGGTACTGAGATAGCCAAGATGCTGGGGTGGGGCAAGTGACCTGAATATAAGCTGCACCTTGATCTGCATCCAGGGGAGTGCAATCTTACCTTGTGGCATGGGCAGGGGGGTAAGGAAGCAGACCCTGAGAACATCAAGATAAATGAGCAAAAGGGGCTACAGATGGGATTTTAGGACAGTGTAACTATTTAGGACAGTGTAACCATACAGTATGACACTGCAATTGTGGATATATGTCATTATACATTTGTCCTAACCTGTAGGCTTTAGGTCTGTCTAGTCAAGGCTATGGTTTTTCCTGTGGTCATGTATGGATGTGAGAGTTGGACTGTGAGGAAAGCTGAGGCCTGAAGAATTGATGCTTTTGAACCATGGTGTTGGAGAAGACTCTTGAGAGTCCCTGGACTGCAAGGAGATCCAACCAGTCCATTCTGAAGGGGAACAGCCCTGGGATTTCTTTGAAGGACTGATGTTGAAGCTGAAACTCCAGTACTTTGGCACCTCATACGCGAAGAGTTGACTCATTGGAAAAGACTCTGATGCTGGGAGGGGTTGGGGACAGGAGGAGAAGGGAACGATAGAGGATGAGATGGCTGGATGGCATCACTAACTCCATGGATGTGAGTCTGAGTGAACTCCGGGAGTTGGTGATGGACAGGGAGGACTGGCATGCTGCAATCATGGGGTCGCAAAGAGTTGGACACAACTGAACGACTGAAGTGAACTGAACTGAACTGTAGGTTGTATACCAGGAATGAACTCTAAGAGTCAAAAATATTATGTATCCATATTGGTTCATCATTTGTAACAAATGCACCACACTAATACAAGATGTTAATAATAGGAGAAACTGAGTGGAGAGTGAGGAGGTATACAGGAACTCTCTATACTTTCCGCTCATTTTTTCTGTAAACCTTAAGCTGCTCAAAAAAAAAAAAGTCTTTTAATTTAAAAAGGGGGGAAAGTGCTCAGTTTCCTTATCAAATGTGTTTTGACAGAATGGGAGGAACCAAAACAGATGAAACAAAACTCCCTTTAGTTATATTAAATTTCCCAATTCTATTCAGTTCAGTTCAGTGACTCGGTCATGTCCTACTCTTTGTAATCCTATGGACTTCAGCATGCCAGGCTTCCCTGTTCATCACCAACTCCCAGAGTTTACTCAAACTCATATCCATTGAGTCAGTGATGCTATCCAAACATCTCATCCTCTGTCGTCCCCTTCTCCTCCTGCCTTCAATCTTTCCCAGCATCAGGGGCTTTTCTAGTGAATCAGTTCTTCGCATAATGTGGCCAAAGTATTGGAGCTTCAGCTTCAGCATCAGTCCTTCCAATGAATATTCAGGATTCGTTTCCTTTAGGATGGACTGGTTGGATCTCCTTGTAGTTCAAGGGACTCTCAAGGGTCTTCTCCAACACCACAGTTCAAAAGCATCAATTCTTCAGTGTTCAGCCTTCTTCACAGTCCAACTCTCACATCTGTACATGACTACTGGAAAAACCATAGCTTTGACTAGATGACCTTTGTTGGAAAAATAATGTCTCTTTTTGATGTCAGCTTTTAATACGCTGTCTAGGTTGGTCATAGTTTTTCTTCCAAAGAGCAAGTGTCTTTTAATGTCATGGCTGAAATCACCCTCTGCAGTGATTTGGGGCCCCCCCAAAATAAACTGTGTCACTGTTTCCACTATTTCCCCATCTATTTCCCATGAAGTGATGGGACAAGATGCCATGATCTTAGTTTTCTGAATGCTGAGTTTTAAGTCAAATTTTTCACTGTCCTCTTTCACTTTCATCAAGAGGCTCTTTAGTTCTTTGCTTTCTGCCATAAGGGTGGTGTCATCTGCATATCTGAGGTTATTGATATTTCTCCCAACAATCTTGATTCCAATTGTGCTTCATCCAACCCAGCTTTTCTCATGATGTATTCTGCACATAAGTTAAATAAGCAGGGGGACAATATACAGCCTTGATGTACTCCTTTCCCAATTTGCAACCAGTCTGTTGTTCCATGTCCAGTTCTAACTGTTGCTTCCTGATCTGCATATAGGTTTCTCAAGAGGCAGGTCAGGTGGTTTGGTATTCCCATCTCTTTCAGAATTTTCCACAGTTTATTGTGATCCACACAGTCAACGGCTTTGGCATAGTCAATGAAGCAGAAGTAAATGTTTTTTTCTGGAACTCTTTTGCTTTTTCTATGATCCAGCAGATGTTGGCAATTTGATCTCTGGTTCCTCTGCCTTTTCTAAAACCAGCTTGAACATCTGGAAGTTCACATACTGTTGAAGCCTGGCTTGGAGAATTTTGATCATTACTTTACTAGTGTGTGAGATGAGTGCAATTGTGCAGTAGTTTGAACATTCTTTGGCATTGCCTTTCTTTGGGATTGAAATGAAAACTGACCTTTTCCAGTTCTGTGGCCACTGCTGAGTTTTCCAAATTTGCTGGCATATTGAGTGCAGCACTTTCACAGCATCATCTTTTAGGATTTGAAATAGCTCCACTGGAATTCCATCACCTCCATTAGCTTTATTCATAGAGAGCTTCCTAAGGCCCACTTGACTTTGCATTCCAGGATGTCTGGCTCTGGGTCACACCATCATGGTTATCAGGGTCATGAAGATCTTTTTTGTACAGTCCTTCTGTGTATTCTTGCCACCTCTTCTTAATATCTTCTGCTTCTGTTAGGTCCATACCTTTTCTGTCCTTTATTGTGCAAGGGAACTTTGCATGGAAAGTTCCCTTGGTATCTCTAATTTTCTTGAGATCTCTAGTCTTTCCCATTCTGTTGTTTTCCTCTATTTCTTTGCACTGATTGCTGAGGAAGGGTTTCTTATCTCTCCTTGCTAGTCTTTGGAACTCTGCATCCAAATGAGTATATCTTTCCTTTTCTCCTATTCCTTTACCCTCTCTTCTTTTTTCAGCTGTTTGTAAGGCCTCCTCAGACAACCATTTTGCCTTTTTGCATTTCTTTTCCTTGGAGGTGGTCTTGATCCCTGCCTCCTGTACAATGTCACAAACCTCCATCCATAGTTCTTCAGGTACTCTGTCAATCATATCTAATCCTTTGAATTTATTTGTTACTTCCACTGTATAATCGTAAGGCATTTGATTTAAGTCATACCTGAATGGTCTAGTGGTTTTCTCTGCTGCTGCTGCTAAGTCACTTCAGTTGTGTCCAACTCTGTGTGACCACCATAGACAGCAGCCCACCAGACTCCTCTGTCCCTGGGATTCTCCAGGCAAGAATACTGGAGTGGGTTGCCATTTCCTTCTCCAATGCCTGCACGCATACTAAGTCGCTTCAGTCTTGTCCAACTCTGTGTGATCCCATAGACGGCAGCCCACCAGGCTCCTCTGTCCACAGGATTCTCTAGGCAAGAGTACTGGAGGGGGTTGCCATTTCCTTCTCTGAGTGGTTTTCCCTACTTTCTTCAATTCTATTAAAGGATCATAAGTCAAGCACCCCCTCCCAAGAGTGGGGAAGGGATGCAGAGTCTTCCCAGGGTCGGAGTAAAGTGGAGGTAAGACAGGCAAGTATTAGACTAATTCATAAATGGACAAGTCCAAGCAAATAGGACTGTAAGCATTTAGAGGGTAGGGACTGTTTTATTAACCTGTGTGTGTGCAGTCTATCATGTTTGCAATATAAATGAATGAATCAATAAATGAGAGCAACCAGTTCGTTTAAGGCAGTTATCCACAGGTAAATGAATTAGAAACACCAAGGAATCTTTCCCAAAATACACAAGCCCATTAGTCCTGCTCAGCCCATAAAGATTAGAATAAACTGACTGTGAATATGCCAGTACTCAATACCACTGTGAGCATACAGCAACAGGGCCCTCATAGCACGCACAGCAGCCTCCCTCCCACCTCCACCCATTCCTGGGTTAAGAGCTGCCATGTTTAGGCATCTCTCTGCCCTCTGATACATGTAGCCATAATATAAATGCACTATTGCCCTGTGTTGCCTGAGGGAGACCCAGGCTAAGAAAGAACTGGTCTTTGCCAAGTTCACTTTGTCTGGGACAAAGCCCTGTGTGCAGGGCTGTGTGCAAAGCTCTGTGTGCAGGCAGGGGATACGGCTGTCTTTCCTTCCCTGCCTCTATCTCACTGCTTGTCTCTACTTGGGCAGAAGCCTTCCCTCAGGTGCTTATGGGACTTCATTTAAGACTTCAGAAGGCCTCTGTTAAAACACATGAGCCATCCATAAGCTCTCCCTATAGCACCAAAGTGTGACGATCTATTTACCTGAAGATCTAGTTGGTAGCTTTCTCCTTGGGAAAAGGGGACAGTGTCAGAGGCCAGCATGGATTGATTATCAGAGGTATGAGGGACCTAGTAATGGAAGGCAACCCCTAGCTTCATGCCCTGGAAGGTCAATCTAGAATGGTACCAAGGGCCTGGGGTAAGATTTGGATTCAGAGAATCATAGGAGATTTGGCATTTAACCTCAGTTTTAAGAATAAGTAGGAATTTTCAATTTTCATGCTGGCAGAGAAGGCAAGAAGAAATTAAAATCAGTTTGTTTCAGAGATTCCTAAGAGTTGACCCACGAGCCTAAGAGTTGGGCCCATGGCCCAATCTGTTAACAAGAGATAGGGGATTTTATATTGATTATCTGGCTTCCCTGGTAGCTCAGCTGGTAAAGAATCCACCTGCAATGCAAGAGATCCTGGTTTGCTTCTTGGGTCGGGAAGATCTCCTGGAGAAGGGATAGGCTACCCAGTCCAGTATTATTGGGCTTCCTGGTGGCTCAGATGGTAAAGAATCTGCCCGCAATGCAGGAGACCTGGGGGTTCTATCCCTGGGTCGGGAAGATCCCCTGGAGGAGAGCATGGCAACCCTCTCCAGTATTCTTGCCTGGAGAATCCTCATGGACAGAGGAGCCTGGCACACTACATTCTATGGGGTCACAAAGAGTCGGAAATGACTGAGCGCACGCATATGGATTATCATACTAAGTAAAGTCAGTCACACAGAGGAAGACAAATATCACATGATATCAATTATATGTGGAATCTAGAAAAATGAACTTATTTACAGAATAGACTGACAGACATGGCAAACAAACTTATGGATTATCAAAGGGTGGGGGCAGGGATAAATTAGGAGTTTGGCATGAACAGATGCAAATTATCATATATAAAATAGATAAGCAATGAGGATCTAGCATACAGCACAAGGAACTATATTCCTATAATGGAAAAGAATCTGAATAAGAATATATGTATATGTATGTATGTGTGTATATATATATATATGTATTACTGTGTATGACTGAATCACTTTGCTGTATATCTAAAGTAATGCGACATTGTAAATCAATTATACTTCAATTAAAAAAAAAAGTAACCAGAGAAGGTTAACTCAATATGAAGTAAAATAAAGTTAGAGAGTAAACTCTAAAAAAAAAAAAGAGAGAGAGAGACAGTTTTAAGTTTCTTACTCACGCTAATGCATATTCACTGATGCACGTCCACTCCTGGGCAATCTGGGCATTTCTGGCCCCAAGACCACTCTACTCTGTAAACTTGACCTTTCTTCCTTCCCTTCTCTCCTTCCCTTCCTCCCTCCCTCCCAGCCTTCCTTCCTTCTTTCTTCTTTCTTTCTTTCTTCTTCACATTGGTGTTAGAATATCAACATGCTCCTGCTGTCCAATTTCTTAGTTTGTCTAAGAGGTGAGGCAGGATGAGTTTACTCTGTGGGAGCTCAGACAAGAGTTCCTGAAACCATGAAACAGCACAGTATGTCCCGCATAGACGCCTGTGACACCAGCTGAGCAAAGTATTAACTTTATGAATTACACTAATGCTTCCCAAACTTTAATGTGCATACAAATCCCCAGGGATCTTATTAAATTATGGGTTCCTGACTCCATCAAGCTGGGCTGGGGCCTGAAATGCTACATTTCGAACAAACTCTCAGATGTTGTTGGTTCTGCTGACTGACAGGATCCATTGTTTGAATAGCAAAGGATACACCGCTGTCAAAGCATAGGGAAGTAAATTCTTACCTTCTTCAGTGGAGTGTATGAGAGAATGTTCACCTATCACCACTCTGCCCATGGCTGCTTCCAGGTACCAAGTGCTAGGATTTGAAGGGGCATGTTTTGGTCTGACTGGTTGGTTAAGAATATACTCATATACACTTCATCCTGACCCCCAGAGCATAGGCATCAGACCATATTGAGTTTCCTTAAGTGTCTTTCAACTGAATCATGTATGAATAAGGCAGGATGAGAAGAGCAAATGGAGGAGATGAGAAGAGAAGTGTGTGCACACAGAGACCAGCTCAGCCAAAGTCTCAGCATCCCAGTGCAGTGGAGATTGACTAGATGGTGATATAACCTATCTCCTGCTCATGGACCCACAGCAAAAATACATTTATCAGTGTCCCTAAACATTCTGCCCAATGGATTGTTGAAGATAGTGTTATATGACTCTTCCAAGACTGGCCTATAAAGTCCTCTCTTGCGTGATTCTTGACTCTCCCCTCTCCCATGGGAGCATCCAAGAGACGGCTCCAAGGCCCTTAGAGAAAGGCAGTGTCACAAGAGAGCTACCGTGGGTCCTGAATCAGGTGGCAGCCTGCCCAGTGAACACTGATTGCGTTTTAACCACACACAAAAAATGAATCAATGTTGTCTAAGACCTTGAAATTTGAAGACTTAACTGTGTATTAGTCAGGTCCACCTAGTGAGGAAACAGGAACAACTTTAAGTCTTTCAACAGAGAGAATTTAATATAAGGAATTGGTCACAGGAAAGATGAAAGAGCTTAGAACCCAAACATGAGATGGGGAAACAACCCTTTTTTAGCAACAACTAGGTGATAGTTCATTCTTAGTCTCAGCTGGATGACAGGAAGAGGCAGATTTGTCAGAATTCAGTACTGGAACTGCCTGGCTGAAGCTGGAATCCCTGTTGGAGCTGCCAGTCAGAGGTGGGACCACAAAGTTAGAGGTGATCTTGCAGGATCTAGGGCTCAAAGGAGACAGCCACTGCCAGAAAATTAAGAAAGTCAGAATTATTTTGGCTTCTGCTGTCCTCTGTCAACACATCCCATTCATCTCACAACATGGGAACCAATCAATAAGAAAGTTTGTAAAATGTTATTCTCTATGATATGTAAGAGGATGGGGGAAGGCAGAATATGGATCTGAGAGAAAACAGGAAATTGGACAGCTGCATTACCATCCTTAATATATTTGCCATGGTCCCCATGGAGTTTCCATGGGCTCAGTGGTGCCACACAGATTGTTCAACCTTTGCTTGATTATTTCCTCAATATGCCTTTGTCTGCCCTTGCCCAGTTATCCTACTTTGCAAAGAAAGACAAGTTTGTGGAATGCTACACATCCTAAGTGTCCAGAGTACAAGCAATAATGACAACTGGCCATGTGTGTGCGTGTTAGTTGCTCAGTTGTGTCTAACTCTTTGTGAACCCATGGACTATAGCCCACCAGGCTCCCCTGCCCATGGAATTCTCAAGGCAAGAATACTGGAGTGGGTAGCCATTTCCTTCTCCAGGGTATCTTCCCAACCCAGGGATCAAACTTGGGTCTCCTGCATTGCAGGCAGATTCTTTTTTTTTTAATTTATTTATTTTAATTGGAGGTTAATTACTTTACAATATTGTATTGGTTTTCCATACATGGTTCTTTACCATCTGAGCCACTGGGGAAGCCTGACAAGTGGCCATAAGAAGGTACAAAGAAAACTTTAGCCTAAGCTTTACCACTTAAGTCTGTTAACCTCAGCAAGTTATTATCAGTTGACCACCAGTAGGATGGGAACTAGTCAATACTCTGATCTTATTGTGAGAAATAAATGAAATAATTTATGTAAAGAGCTTGATATAGTTATGATAGAGTTATATAGAGTTACACTGCTTGATAGAGTTATGCCTGGCATATGATGACCACTATTATTCACTCATTCACATACACACTTAGGGCCTTTGTTGTTGCTGTTCAATAGTTAAGTCATGCCTGACTCTTTGCGACCCCATGGACTGCAGCACACCGGACTTCCCTGTCTTAGGGCCTATCACATATCAAAATCTGTTCTATGGTAAAGGCTATGAATAAACAAAAGGCTATGACAAAAGACAAAATCCCTGTCTTCCTCGAGCTAATACTTTAGTGAAGGTTAATGCCTTTTTCATCACATGGAAAAGAGAAAGAATTTACATTTACTACCAGTGTTTTTGCCTGGAGAATCCCAGGGACAGGGGAGCCTGGTGGGCTGCCGTCTATGGGGTCGCACAGAGTCAGACATGACTGAAGTGACTTAGTAGTAGTAGTAGTAGTAGCAGGTTCTTTTCATCTCTGACATATATAATTTTTACTCAGAGGCACAGTTTCACTCAAATAAAGCTTAGTCAACACTTATAATCATTCAACTTTAGACATAAATTAATGCATGTTTCCTATTACTGGAGACAGGCCACATTAATGTAACTGGCACTTGCCAAGAAGCTGTGGTGAGGATTTTTCATTGGATAATTGGGTTATATCACATGGCCTCAAAAATCCCTTCTATGTTTCTGATAAATGCAGCCTAGACTTAAAGCTGTTTAAGATCTATCTTGCCCACTATAATATTTCCAATACCTAACATAGTACCTGGTACTTAACAGGTATCTAGTAGATATTTGTTAAATAAATATTGGTAGCTCTTTAATTCTTAGACTTCAGGTCAGTTCAGTCGCTCAGTCATGTCCAACTCTTTGCGACCCCATGAATCGCAGCACGCCAGGCCTCCCTGTCCATCACCAACTCCCGGAGTTCACTCAGACTCGTGTTCATTGAGTCAGTGATGCCATCCAGCTTATGATTCTATTATTGTTGCCCGGGGTTTATTAGAGCATTTACCACCTTGTGTTGTTGTCACTATTTTATCTGTCTGTCGTCATACTTATTTCTGATCTCCCTAAAGATGGGGGCTGTTTTCTTAATCTCTGCTAACCAAGACTGCACTCAACAAAAACCAAATATAGTTGACCTTTCAAAAACACACGTGTTCAAAACCAGACAAAGATGACACACAAAAAAAGAAAACTACAGGCCAATATCACTGATGAACATAGATGCAAAAATCAACAAAATTCTAGCAAACAGAATCCAACAATGTATTAAAAAGATCATACATTATGACCAAGTGGGCTGTATCTCAGAGACACAAGGATTCTTTAATATTCACAAATTAATCAATGTGATACACAACATTAACAAATTGAAAGATAAAAACCATATGATTATCTCAATAGATGCAGAAAAAGCCTTTGACAAAATTCAACATCCATTTATGATTTTAAAAAAAAACAGAAAGTAAGTATAGAAGGAACATACCTCAACATAATAAAAGCCCTATATGATAAACCCACAGCAAACATTACCCTCAATGGTAAAAAATTGAAAGCATTTTTGCTAAACTCAGGAACAAGACAATGGTGCCCACTCTCACCACTACTATTCAACATAATTTTGGAAGTTTTAGCCATAGTAATCAGAGAAGAAAAAGAAATAAAAGGAATCCACATTGGAAAAGAAAAAGTAAACTCTTCACTGTTTGCAGATGACATGATCCTCTACACAGAAAACCCTAAAGACTCCACCAGAAAATTACTAGAGCTAATCAATGAATATAATAAAGCTAGCTGCAGGATATAGAATTAATACACAGAAATCCTTACATTCCTATACACTAACAATGAGAAAACAGAAAGAGAAATTAAGGAAACAATTCCATTCATCATTGCAATGAAAGTAATAAAATACTTAAGAATAAATCTACCTAAAGAAACAAAAGACCTATATATAGAAAACTATAAAACACTCATGAAAGAAATAAAAGATGACACAAATAGATGGAGAAATATACCATGTCCATGGATCAGACCATGGTATCAGAAATATACCACGTCCATGGATCAATATAGTGAAAATGAGTATACTACCCAAACCAATCTATAGATTCAATGCAATCCTTAACAAGCTACCAACATTATTTTTCACAGAACTAGAGCAAATAATTTCACAGTTTGTATGGAAATACAAAAAACCTTGACTAGCGAAAGCAATCTTGAGAAGGAAGAATGGAACTGGAAGAATCAACCTGCCTGACTTCAGACTATACTACAAAGTCACAGTCAACAAGACAATATAATACTGGCACAAAGACATAAATATAGATCAATGGAACAAAATAGAAAACCCATAGATAAACCCAAGCACCTATGGACACCTTATCTTTGACAAAGGAGGCAAGAATATACACTGGAGAAAAGACAATCTCTTCAACAAGTGTTGCTGGGAAAACCAGTCAACCACCTGCAAAAGAATGAAAGTAGAACACTTTCTAACACCATACACAAAAATAAACTCAAAATGGATTAAAGATCTAAATGTAAGACCAGAAACTATAAAACTTCTAGAGGAAAACATAGGCAAAACACTCTCTGACATAAATCACAGCAGTATACCTTATGACTCACCTCCCAGACTAATGGAAATAAAAGCAAAAATACACAAATGGGACCTAATTAGACTTAAAAGCATTTGCACAACAAAGGAAACTTAAGCAAAGTGAAAAGACAGCTTTCAGAATGGGAGAAAATAAATGAAGCAACTGACAAAGGATTAATCTCAAAAATATACAAGCAGCTGATGCAGCTCAATACTAGAAAAATAAATGACCCAATCAAAAAGTAGCCAAGGAACTAAACAGACATTTCTCTAAAGAAGACATACTGATAGCTAACAAACACATGAAAAGATGCTCAACGTCTCTCGTCAGAGAAATGAAAATCAAAACCACAATGAGGTATCATCTCAGGCCAGTCAGAATGGCTGCTATCAAAAAGTCTTAGTTCAGTTCAGTCATTCAGTCATTTTAGACTCTTTGCGACGCCATGAATTGCAGCATGCCAGGCCTCCCTGTCCATCAGGAACTCCCGGAGTTCACTCAGACTCATGTCCATCGAGTCGGTGATGCCATCCAGCCATCTCATCCTCTATCATCTCCTTCTCCTCCTGCCCCCAATCCCTCCCAGCATCACAGTCTTTTCCAGTGAGTCAACTCTTCTCATGAGGTGGCCAAAGTACTGGAGTTTCAGCTTTATCATCATTCCTTCCAAAGAAATCCCAGGGCTGATCTCCTTCAGAATGGACTGGTTGGATCTCCTTGCAGTTCAAGGGACTCTCAAGAGTCTTCTCCAACACCACAGTTCAAAAGCATCAATTCTTCGGCTCTCAGCCTTCTTCACAGTCCAACTCTCACATCCATACATGACCACAGGAAAAACCATAGCCTTGACTAGACAGACCTTTAAAGTAATGTCTCTGTTTTTTAATATGCTATCTAGCTTGGTCATAGTGAAGGGAAGTCACTCAGTCGTGTCCGACTCTTTGCGACGCCATGGACTGTAGCCTACCAGTCTCCTCTGTCCATGGGATTTTCCAGGCAATAGTACTGGAATGGGTTGCCATTTCCTTCTTCAGGGGATCTTTCAGACCCAGGGATTAAACCCGGGTCTCCTGCATTGTAGACAGACACTTTACCGTCTGAGCCACCTCAAGCCAAGTCTACAAACAGTAAATGCTGGAGACGGTACAGAGAAAAGGGTATCCTGTTACACTGTTGATGGGAATGCAAACTAGTACAGCAACTATGGAGAACAGTGTGGAGATTCCTTTAAAAGCTGGCAATAGAACTGCCATATGGCCCAGCAATCCATTGCTGGGCATCACACAGAGGAAACCAGAATTAAAAGAGACATGTGTACCCCAGTGTTCATCACAGCACTGTTTATAATAGCCAGGACATGAAAGCAACCTAGATGTCCATCTGCAGATGAGTGGATAAGAAAGCCGTGGTGCATATACACAATGGAATATTACTTGGCCATTGAAAAGAATGCATTAGAATTCATTCTAAAGAGGTGGATGAAACTGGAGCCTATTATACAGAGTGAAGTAAGTCAGAAAGTAAGACACCAATGCAGTATATTAGGGCATATATATGGAATTTAGAAAGATGGTAACAGTGACCCTATATGTGAGACAGCAAAAGAGACACAGATATAAAGAAGACTTTTGGACTCTGTGGGAGAAGGCAAGGGTGGAATGATTTGAGAGAATAGCATTGAATCATGTATATTACCATATGTGAAACAGATCACCAGTCCAAGTTCGATGCATCGAACAGGGCACCCAAAGTTGGTGCACTGGGACAAGCCTGAAGGATGGGACGGGGAAAGAGGTGGGAGGGGGGTTCAGAATAGGGGGCACAGGTACACCCGTGGCTGATTCATGTCAATGTATGACAAAAACCACTACAATATTGTAAAGTAATTAGCCTTCAATTAAATTAACAAATTAATTTAAAAGAAAAAAAAACATAGGTATTGGGATGCCAACCATCCACACAGTCAAAAATCCATGTACAATTTATAGGCAGCCCTGTCTATATTCAACCTCTCAATCCCGGTTGAATCCAGGGATTCAACCAACCTTGGATTATGGTGTATTTACTATTGAAAAAATCTGCACATAAAGGGACCAGTGCAGTTCAAACCTGTGTTGTTCAAGGACCAGTTGTACTAAATGAATGTTTGTTGGAGGGAAGCAGGGATAATATATGAGCAAATGAATGAATTTTTTGATCCAAATTTTTGTAATTAATAAACATATCAACTACACACCTCTTGTCAGAGATTCACTTTTTAAAAAATAAAGACATTAGTGATAAAGACCATTAGCAAAATGGCAGAAGGGATTCTGGGGTCCTGGGAGAAAGTTGACAATGGATATAATTGCTAATATTCCAGACAAGATATTTTGTAGTGGTCAAGTTAGAGCAGAAACCTACTAGGTTCACAACCCCTCACTGAGGGCTGAGAGGCAACATTTCAAATTTTCCAGAATTCATGATCAAGGCTGAGGTCCAGCAGACTTTTTTTGTATAGGGCCAGAGAGTAAATATTTTCACTTTGCAGGCCAGCTGCCCCCATTGCAATCACTCAACTCTGTTATAGAGCAAAAGCAGCCATAGATGATATGTAAGCCAATGGGTGTGACTGCATTCCAGTAAAACTGTTTGTGGACATTGGTACTTGAATATCACATCGTTTTCACATGTCATGAAATATTATTGCCCTTTTTGTTTCTTAAATAAGTGAGGCACAGGGGACTTTTAAGGAGGTGAAGCTATTCTGTACAACACTGTAATGGTACCTTTGTCAAACTCTTAGAATGTACAACACAAAGAATGTAAACTGTGAGCTTTAGTGAATAATGAAGTGTTAATATTGGCTTACTAGTTTTAACAAATAAACCACACTACGGCAAGATATAAATAGGGGAAATTGTGTGCCATAGGTCACAAGCTGGGGGAGGTAGGTACCTGGAATTCTATGTACTATTTGATCCATCTTTCTGTAAATCCAAAACTACACTAAATATGTGTGTGTGTGTGTGTGTGTGTGTGTGTGTGTGTGTGTGTCATGTGAAGGCTGTTTTGTGAAGCCCTAGGTAGCATGCCATCTATGGGGTCTCACAGAGTCAGACATGACTGAAGAGACTTAGCAGCAGCAGGTAGCATGGGTGATTTATTTGGGCCCAGCAGTGACGGGAGTAGTCTGGCAGATAATCAGGGACACTGCTCACTCTGGTCTTCACAGGGATGACTCAGGGTCCTGGCCTGCCCATTGTCTTCTCACAGAGCAGTAATCAAGGTTTTCTGCAGAAATCAGCAGATAGCATCAGAAGTCTCCAGATTTTTAAATGCTGTGGAATAACATTATGTGTTTACTCCAGAGACTGATCTTAACACAAGGGAAGAGAAACAAGGATAAGGGAAGTAGGGCTATTAAAGAAGGAAAAAGGAGCAAAAACCCAGATCGAGCTCTGTTCACCTGCTTTTCAGGCTCTCACTCCACATTCTCTAAATCAGGGCCTCTGAGAAGCAGCAGAAACACACTTCTTTGTCCCTTCTCTGCCATCAGAGGCTGAGTATGACTTGAAGGTGAAGTTCAGACAAATACACAGGCCATTGTGCTCTCAAAAGGCAGAAAGGAACTCAAGACTCAGTTGTGGTTTCCTTCCTTAGATCGGTGTGGATTTAACAATAGCTTACCACCTTTCAGGCCCTGTGCTGGGTGAAGCTGAGAAAAGCAAGCAGAATTGTGTGTCCCTGTCATCAGGGAACTTATGAAGTAACATATTTAGACCCTAGGAAAACATCTTTATTCCCTCTTGGGAGAAATTGATTTGATACCACCGTGCTTTAGTGTATCAAGATAAGCACAATTCTGATGGAAACTCCCTCAAGTTTCTACTCCAAGCTATCACCCCAGGACCAGCCTCTGCTCCTGAGCTGTCCATATGGTAGCAACTAGCCACACAAGGCCATTGAGCATTCAAAATATGCCTTGGATATTGGAGAAACTGAATTTTTTTACTTTAATGTTCATTTAATAGCTGATACTCAATCCAGGCCCTGGTGACTTGGCAGTACAGAATCTGCCTGCCAATGCAGGAGATGCGGGTTTGATCCCTGGGTCAGGAAGATCCTCTGAATAGGGAAATGGCAATACACTCCAGTATTCTTGCCTGGAGAATCCCATGGACAGAGGAGCCTTGTGGGCTACAGTCTAGGGGGTCACAAAGAGTCAGACACGACTTAGCAACTAAACATCACACACTCGATCCAGTTATTGGGTAACATTTAGGTGTCTTTGAATATGTGAATTGACTTTTTTAACATAAATTTATTTATTTTAATTGGAAGCCAATTACTTACAATATTGTATTGGTTTTGCCATACATCAACATGAATTTGCCACAGGTGTACACTTGTTCCCCATCCTGAATCCACCTCCCACTTCCCTCTCCAGACCATCCCTCTGGGTCATCCCAGTGCACCAGCCTCAAGCATCTGGACTAGCGATTCATTTCACATATGATATTATACATGTTTCAATGCCATTCTCCCAAATCCTCCCACCCTCCCCCTCTCCCACAGAGTCCATAAGACTGTTCTGTACATCTGTGTCTCTTCTGTTGCCTCTCATACAAGGTTATCATTACCATTTTCTAAATTCCATATATATGCATTAGTATACCGTATTGGTCTTTTTCTTTCTGGCTTACTTCACTCTGAATAATTGGTTCCAGTTTAATCCACCTCATTAGAACTGATTCAAATGTATTCTTTTTAATGGCTGAGTAATACTCCATTGTGTATATGTACCACAACTTTCTTATCCATTCATCTGCTGATGGACATCTAGGTTGCTTCCATGTCCTGGCTATTATAAACAGTGCTGCAATGAACATTGGGGTACACATGTCTCTTTCATGAACTGACTTTTTTAACCATAAAATCTATAAAATCTAAATACAAGGAGATCAAACCAGTCAGTCCTAAAGGAAATCAACACTGAATATTCATTGGAAGGACTGATGCTGAAGTTGAAGCTCCAGGACTTTGGCCACTTGATGCAAACAACTGACTCATTGAAAGAGACCAGTGCTGGGAAAGATTGAGGGCAGGAGGAGAAGGGGGTGAGAGAGGATGAGATAGTTGGGTGGCATCACTGACTCAATGGACATGAGTTTGAGTAAACTCTGGGAGTTGGTGATTGACAAGGAAGCCTGGGGTGCTGCAGTCCATGGGGTTGCAAAGAGTTGGACATGACTTAGTGACTGAACAACAACAAAATACAGGTCAAAGTTTTCCCAGGAAGATTTAACATTCAAATCAAAATTTGCCATAAGTAAAAATGTACACTGGAATTCAGATTCAGTATTAAAAAAAACGTTAAGTAGTTTATTAATTTGTCATTGATTACATGTTGATGTCATTGTTTGATATATCAGAATAAATAAAGTAGATTACTTAAATTAATTTCAAATTAGCTTGCATTATATTTCTAGTGTACAACACTGCTCTAGAATTACTACAGTTTCCTAATTGATCTTCAACCTCCAGTGACTCCTTCATCTGATGAAGTTTGCTCCTTCATCTCTCTGTACTAGAAAGTTCCTATTCAAGTTCTCTTTTTCACATTGTCTTTTTCTGTTTAGTACCTCCCTTACAGTTACCTGTCATAAAAAATTATCATCTCTAAGATTGTAGTCATGACTCCCAACAGTGTCTCAGCTCCACAGAGCCCACACCTCCCCATGGACTGTACCTCTGCAATCTCATATTTACTTCCTACCATGTTGCCTTTTGGGCTTCCCAGGTGGTGCTATTGGTAGAGAACCTGCCCACCAACGCAAGAGATGCAGGTTCAATCCCTGGGTTGGGAAGACCCCCTGGAGAAGAAATTAGCAACCCACTCCAGTATTCTTGCCTGGAAAATCCCATGGACAGAGGAGCCTGGTGGGCTATAGTCCATGGGGTCACAAAGAATTGGACATGACTGAGTATGCTTGTGCACACACACACACAAGGAAGGATGTTGCCTTTGTTTCAGCTAAACAAATGCTCTGCCAAATTTTAGTGTCTTTATATGTTTATCCCTTCCCCAAACTCCTTTCCTTAAATTCCATCAGTTCTCCTCTCTAATCCACAGCTTCCACATTCTTCAAGGTATGTATCAAAAGCCAGGTCTTCCAGAAATCATTCCGGTAATAACATGAGCCCTGCCCCCTTTCAGTTCAGTTCAGTTCAGTCGCTCAGTCATGTCTGACTCTTTGCGACCCCTTGGACTGCAACACGCCAGGCCTCCCTGTCCATCACCAACTCCTGAAGCTTACTCAAACTCATGTCAATGATGATAGAGTCGGTGATGCCATCCAGCCATCTCATCCTCTGTTGTTCCCTTCTCCTCCCACTTCAATCTTTCCCAGCATCAGGGACCTTTCAAATGAGTCAGTTCTTTGCATCAGGTGGCCAAAGCATCACTGCCCTTCTCCCTCATCCTCAAAGACTAGGACCTTTAGGTCCAGCTGTAGCACAGTGTCAGCGTCTCTAATTGCTGGGCCACAGCTCTTGTGCAAGCTGCTCTGTGCCCATCATGGTGTCTCAGGTGGCCAACAGGTTCCCGCAGAACATACTGTGCCTGCTCAGTTTTATATCCCCCAACAACACCTTCTGCAGTACTTAATAAATGTTTGTGAATGAACTGTCGATACTACAATAAACCCTAATGAAAGACATGTCTAGTAGAGAACAGGGCTTTCATGTGTTGATATTGCTGCCTACAGATGTGTTTCATGTGGTGTGAGACCACATCTGCGACATCACCTTTCATGCCATCTGAGAAAGGGACACGCCTTCATCAAAGACTTTCTTTGCCCAAGGCATTTTACAACCAAAGACCCTCGGTTTTAAAGCAGATGTTTGTAACAACAGAGTGGTTACCATTCTGTCTGAAAGGTTACTTGCTGTTTCTTCACATCAAAAGCAACCCTTTCCAGATAGGCTTAGTAGCCTTAGTGCTCTCACAATCATTGGAACTTCTCAAGATTTGCTTTTTGATGTAAATATTGAGCTAATGCATCTTAGAAGAAAAGTTCCCTATAAAATTCAGTCCAGAAACATTCTTCCAACTTCTACTTCTAATGCACACATGGGAAAAAATAGGTCTTCAAAAATTAGGATGGAATAAAGATATTTACAATATTGTAAAGTAATTAGCCTCCAATTAAAACAAATAAATTTTAATTTTAAAAAAAGTTAGCTGAGAGAATTTGTCACAAGTATACCCACACTACCATGAATGGTAAAGGATTCATCTTAGATTGAGGGAAATACTGCTGGATGGAAACTTGATTCTTCAGAAAGAAAAAACACCAGAAATTGTGGGTAAGTGTAAAATATTACATTTTTGTATTCTTATAATTTACTTAAAAGCAGCTGACTATTTAAGGTGAAAATAATAACATTATAAAGAATGGTTTGTAGTATTTTATATGTATATATATATATATATATATATATATATATATACAACTAAATGTTATGATGATGAAACAAAGGATAGGATAGTAGGTAAACGGAATAACACAGTTGTAAAATTTATTGTACTTGAGGAGTAGAAAGTGTCAGGTATAAAGTAGAAAGTTGGAAAGTGAAGCGTAAGGTATAAAGAAAATGTGAAGGGTTACAATAATGACTTAAACAGCCTTTGACAAGTTAAGGATACATATTGCTATGACTAGAGCAGACACACACACACAAAAATGAAATAAATTAAGCATGGCTAATAAGTCAACAGAAGAAGTTAAATGGAATAGAATCATACTTCACTTCATTGTGCTTTGCTTTACTGTACTTCACAGATACTGTGCTTTTTTAACAAACTGAAGATTTATGTCAATGCTGCACTGTCAAATAATGATTCACAATTTTTATTTCAGGTGTGTAATATTGATTGTCATTGACATACCTATATTGCACACTTAATAGACTATAGTAAAGTGCAAACAAGCTTTTATATGCACTGGAAAACAAAGAAAAACTCCTATGAGTTGTTTTATGGTGACATTCACTTTATTGAAATGATCTGGAACCAAACCTGCAATATCTCCAAGGTATGTCCATACTAAGAAAATTTCCCCAAAAGAAGGAAAATGATCACTAGAAGAATAAAATAAAAGAAAAGGCAATAAAAACAAGTAGCAATTTGGGAGACCAGAAAATATCAATAATTACATTAAATGTAAATGAAATAAGTATTCCAATTAAAAAAGATTGTCAGACAAGGTTAAGAAAAACACAGCCCCTCCTCAAAAAAAAAAAAAAAAAAAAAAAACCCAACAACCCAACTGAACTGTAAAAAGTCTATAAGCAATTCACTTAAACTTTTAAGGCATAAGTAGTTTGGAAATAAAAGAATGGAAAAAAATACAACTTGCAATCAATAAACATAAGGAGCCATTGTGGTTGTGTTACTATCAGATGAAGTAGACTACAAGGCAAAAAGTAACACAAGAAATGAAGAGGGATGTTTCATAATAACATAATGGCCAATTCCTTATGAAGACACATCAATCAAAAATTGCATAAATGTATCTGTTTGTAATAAAAGAGCTTCAAAATACAGAAAGTAAAAGTGATGAAACTAAAGGGGGAAATAGACATATCTATCATCATTGTTGGAAATTTTAGCATCCTCTTCCCAGTAACTATAAGACAAAGAGACAAGAACCAGTAAGAATACATAGAATCTCAGCTATCCTCAAATGCACCAAAAATCAGTTGGTAGTTACCAAACTCTATACCTAACAACTGTAGAGTATATATTCTTCTTAAGTGTACATAGAACATTCACCAAGACAGACATTCTGGGCCTAAATATTCCCCAGGTCTCTTAGACTCTTTCTCTGTCTAGTGAGAATGAACACAATTTCCTGCACCAGACATCAGCATCTGAGGGGTTTCACTAATGTCTGCTAACCATTGCTAAGTCTATTGGAAAAAAGGGCTCCAACACAACTCATCCATCCAATATACACGTATCAAGAGACAAGTGTCGGTCCAGTACTTTATTAGGCAGTCTGCAGGGGACAGAACAAAATGGTTGCACACTTCAGCTTTAAAGAGTTTAAAATCTAGATGAGAAAATGGAAAAAAAAAAAAAACACACAGGGCAAAACCAGATGGTATATGTGCAAATGATGCAGGAATTCAGAACAAAGAAAACAGGATTTCAAATAAGAGTTAAGGAACTTGAGCTTCTGTGTCAGAGAGATCTGAATTTGAATTCCAGCTTTATCAATCACTGGTGTCATCTTAGGAGATTTATTTAAGGTTTCTGAACCTTTCCTCACATGTGTCTGTGTCCTAATCTCCTCTCTTTATAAGGATACCAGTCATAATGGATTAGGACCCACCCTAATGACCTCAACTTAAGTCTGCTTTAATGCTCCTTCCTCCATACTGAGATCCTAGAGGTAAGACTTCAGCGTATGAATTTTGAAGTGAGATGATTCAGCCCATAATAAAGGGCAAAGCATGTCTATAGCCCATGGGATCCTCCTTCACATGTCCAAGTGGATACCAAAGGCAGGCTACTGAGAAAGGAGCTATTCAGTTTTCATTTAAACCTCCCACCTGCACCTTAAATATTAGACATATTTAAGTTTGACCTTTCTGAGACAAATTCAAATGGCTTTGTGAAAGACCCAAAGACAAGGATGTTTGGGGTGTGTGAACCTAACTTTAATGGTTGAATTCCTAGAAGACCAGCAAATCCTCCCCCAGATAATCACTTAGAGCATCATTTCTCCAATAGGTCTCACTGGTCACAGAAGCTGGCCATCAGCCTATCAAGTCGGCTACAGACACCTTGGTGATTTCAGGTGGAAAATTACAGTAGAATTTTTTAATATAAATTTATTTATTTTAATTGGAGGCTAGTTACTTTGAAATATTGTATTGATTTTACCATACATCAACATGAATCCACCACAGGTGTACATGTTTATTTTGCAGATTTGGAAATACAGGATTGATTATTATTGTCACAGAAATCTCATATCTGTTTTAAAAGCTGTTCATGCTCTTCAGGGATTGGATTGACTTCTGACCATCATTCAATTAACAGAGCAAGGCTTGAGATGAATGGATAAAGAAGATGTCATATATATATATATATATATATATATATATATATACACACACATTATATATAATGAAATACTACTCAGTCATAAAAAAGAATGAGATTTTGCCATTTGCAACAACAGGGATGGACTTGGAGGATATTATGCTAGGTGAAATAAGTCACACAGAGAAAGACAAATACTGTATGATTGCATTTAAATGTGAAATCTAAAAAATAAAACAAGCTAATGACTATAACAAAAAAGAAACAGGGCAAGATGGGGAAGGTAGTCGCTAATGACTATAACAAAAAAGAAACAAGGCAAGATGGGGAAGGTAGTCAGAGATACAAATTATTATGTATACAATAAGTATAGGATATATTTTACAGTACAGTGAATATAGCCAATATTTTTAACTATAAGTGGAGTATAATCTCTAAAAATTGTGAATTACCATGTTGTACACCTGTAACTTATATAATATCATACATCAACTACACTTTAATTTTAAAAAATAGAAATACTTGTGCTAGCTAAAATATTTTACATAATTTGCAAGTTATTTTTCATGTTCATTAAATTAGCATTTTTACTTGGTATTATGCTACCAATTTGAAAATGGGGTGAAGTCCTCAAATGTGATTCACTGAAGTATAAAAGCCATGATTTTAAAAAATACTAAAAATAAAACAGTAACAGCAATACTACATTTCAAAATTTATAAATGTAAAGAACAGAAAGGATTCCAGTATAAACGTAGACTGCACCGGCTCTGTAGTAGAATAAGTGAATCTCTGAACATGATTTTCCACAGCAGCTGATAAAGAGGGTTACTGCTGAAATATCAGCATTGCTATCCATAAAGTTGCTTTAATGATGGGACAATAGCTCATCTCTGGTACCCAGTTCTCTGTCTCTTAAGGAACTTCTCAAATACAAAACCATTTGATGCTCTTGTTTTGTGTTCAGACAAAACCCAGTGACCTTGTTTTTAAAGAAATTGATTAAAGAAATTGATTAATTTAGTCATTACAGAAGAGGAAAAAAACCTACAGAAGCAAGGCTAAAATGTGATCCTCATGACAAAAATAAGTAAAAAAGTCAGATGTTTTAAAAAGCTTCTAAAACCAGCTCCAAATTTCAGAAAAACAATACTATTCCCTCTGTTGAAAGAGAAACAGAAGAGCTAATGAGAAAGTCTCTGAATCAGAAGATGCTGCTGGCGTCAGATCTCATCTGTAGCACACACTGTGGAAGGGCAATGCCAAGCCCATGTGGTATTCTAGCAGAAGTTTTGCCTATGAGTTGGATGAAATACACTGATGTGAAAAGCGTGATTCAGTTATTTCAATGGAAACTACCCAGAAAGATGTCCTTGCAACTTTTCTATTTATCATTGAAAGTCAATGTTATAGGGGCAAAATATTTTGTTAATTAAAAATTAATGTAGCATCACTATTTACAATCACCCAGATATGGAAGTAATCTTAGTGTCCATCAAGAAGATGTGGTACTTATATACAATGCAATACCACTTAGCCATAAAAAACAGAAATCTTGGCACCCTTTCCTCTTTGATAATCGTAAGTTTGTTTCCTAGGTCTGTCATTCAATTTCTATTTTATAAACAGGTTCATTTGTATATTTTTTTTAGATTCCACATTTAAGCCATATAATATGATATTTGTCATTCTCTGTCTGACGTACTTCATACAGTATGAAAATCTCTAGGCCCATCCATGCGGCTGCCAATGGCATTACTTCATTCTTTATGGCTGAGTAATATTTCATTGTGTAGATGTACCACATCTTCTTTATCCATTCCTGGTGATGGACATTTAGATTGCTTCCATTTCTTGGCTATTGTAAACAGTGTTGCAATGAACATTGGGGTGCATGTATCTTTTCAGTTCAGTTCAGTTCAGTCGCTCAGTCGTGTCCAACTCTTTGCAACCCTATGAATCGCAGCACACCAGGCCTCCCTGTCCATTACCAACTCCCAGAGTTCACTCAGACTCACTTCCATCAAGTCCGTGATGGCATCCAGCTATCACATCCTCAGTCGTCAACTTCTCCTCCTGCCCCCAATCCCTCCCAGCATCGGGGTCTTTTCCAATGAGTCAACTCTTCGCATCAAGTGGCCAAAGTACTGGAGCTTCAGTTTCAGCATCATTCCTTCCAAAGAAATCCCAGGGTTGATCTCCTTCAGGATGGACTGGTTGGATCTCCATGCAGTCCAAGGGACTCTCAAGAGTCTTCTCCAACACCATAGTTCAAAAGCATCAATTCTTCAGCGCTCAGCCTTCTTCACAGTCCAACTCTCACATCCATACATGACCACAGGAAAAACCATACCCTTGACTAGATGGACCTTAGTCAGCAAAGTAATGTCTCTGCTTTTGAATATACTATCTGGTTGGTCATAACTTTTCTTCCAAAGAGTGAGCATCTTTTAATTTCATGGCTGCAGTCACCATCTGCAGTTATTTTTGGAGCCCAAAAAAAATAAAGTCTTACACTGTTTCTACTGTTTCCCCATCTATTTGCCATCAAGTGATGGGACTGGATGCCATGATCTTTGTTTTCTGAAAGTTGAGCTTTAAGCCAACTTTTCCACTCTCCTCTTTCACTTTCATCAAGAGGCTTTTTAGTTCCTCTTCACTTTCTGCCATAAGGGTGGTGTCATCTGCATATCTGAGCTTATTGATATTTCTCCTGACAATCTTGATTCCAGCTTGTGTTTCTTTCAGTCCAGCGTTTCTCATGATGTACTCTGCATAGGAGTTAAATAAGCAGGGTGACAATATACAGCCTTGATGTACTCCTTTTCCTATTTGGAACTAGTCTCTTGTTCCATGTCCAGTTCTAACTGCTGCTTCCTGACCTGCATGCAGATTTCTCAAGAGGCAGGTCAGGTGGTTTGGTATTCCCATCTCTTTCAGAATTTTCCACAGTTTATTGTGATCCACACAGTCAAAGGCTTTGGCATAGTCAATAAAGCAGAAGTAGATGTTTTTCTGGAACTCTCTTGCTTTTTCCATGATCCAGTGGATGCTGGCAATTTGACCTCTGGTTCCTCTGCCTTTTCTAAAACCAGCTTGAACATCAGGGAGTTCACGGTTCATGTATTGCTGAAGTCTGCCTTGGAGAATTTTGAGCATTACTTTACTAGTGTGTGAGATGAGTGCAATTGTGCGGTAGTTGGAGCATTCTTTGGCATTGCCTTTCTTTGAAATTGGAATGAAAACTGACCTTTTCCAGTCCTGTGGCCACTGCTGAGTTTTCCACATTTGCTGGCATATTGAGTGAAGCACTTTCACAGCATCATCTTTCAGGATTTGAAACAGGTCACCTGGAATTCCATCACCTCCACTAGCTTTGTTCATAGTGATGCTTTCTAAGGCCCACTTGACTTCACATTCCAACTTTTCAAACTTGGTTTTCTCCAAGTATATGCCTAGGAGTGGGATTGCTGGATCATATGGTAATTCAATTTTTAGTTTTTTAAGAAGCCTCCATACTTTTCTCCATAGTGGCTGTACCAATTTACATTCCCACCAACAGTATAGGAGGGTTCCCTTTTTTCCACACCCTCTCCAGCATTTATTGTTTGTCGATTTTTTTGATGATGTCCATTGTAACCAGTGTGAGGTGAGGCAACATTGTAGTTCTGATTTGCATTTCTCTAATAGAAATATTGATTATCTTCTCATGTGTCTCTTGGCCACCTGTAAGTCTTCTGTGGAGAAACATCTAGATCTTCCACCCATCAAACAGTATTTTGAAATCATTGTTGATAAAGAGGTCTTGTTAGGTATAAACTTGAGCAAATCCCTCAATCTCTTTACCTCAGTTTCCTCACCTGTGGACCCGGAATTAGGTTTGACTACAAAAGTTTTTTTCTAAACCCACCAACTCGTACTAGTTTTCCAAAAGTTGTCCAATCCTTGTCCATAAGTCCTACAACATCATACTGTTTAGGGAGGTAGCTATGACCAACAGTTAAGAACAAGGCCCCAGGGTGAGGGAAACCCAGATGAGCCCCTCTATGCCTTGGTTTCCTCATATGTTAAATGGCAACAATGTAGGGAGACCACTTATCACACAGTATACCAAGTAGCATGAGGAAAATGATTACTCAGCAGAGTTCGTGCTATGTAGAAAGCACTAACAGATGGAAGTCATTGTTACTGTAGTTGCCGTTGGTATTTATTATTATTACTACTACCACTTCTTTCCTGAGTTTAGTTGGCAGTGACAACAGCTTGTAGGAAGAAATGAACTTAGGAGAGGAAGAAAAAGCAAAACTCTATTTATATATCAAAACATCTTAGAGCAGAAAACAGGTCTTGTTGGGGTTTACTCTTTAATATAGAAACTGAGGCAATGAGCTATGGAATTGGAGATCAAGGCTATCCAGTGAGCCAGTAATGGAACCTGGCACCCAGCCCAGAAATGGTTTCCTGAGGATAATTATAAAAGGTGTTCAAGTCTCATTTAGTGAGATTTCCTAACAGAAAGGTGTCCCACTTTCTCTACTTTAGCATCAGCTTGAAGGCTATCAAGCAGAGAAAGTCACATGGACACATGCATTGATGACAGAAGGTATGGGAATAATGCAAATTTTAAGACTATGAAGACAAAGGATGATAAACTCTCTGAAATAAATTGCTTTTCTTAGAGCTCTCATGGGCCTCAGAATGTTGATAAATAAGATGAAACCATACTACTCATCCCACTACAAAGATAGAGGTCATGGAAAAGTGCTATAGAGTGACCTACTTGGGTACAAACAGAAACACTGCACCAACCACTGACCACGCACACACTTACTGGAGATTGTTTTGTTTAAGTGCTTTGCCCTCATCTTTATTTACCTTCAAGACAGATAGTAAATGTCCACTACATAATGATTAGATCAGGGACTTCCCTAATGGTCCAGTGGCTAAGATTTTGTGCTCCCAATGCAGGGGGCCTCGGTTTGATTCCTGGTCAGGGAACTAGGAACCAAAATAGCCCTCATACCACAACTAAAAGATTCTGTGTGCTGCAACTAAGACTCAGCACAGCCAAGCAAATAAATATACAAACAGCTTTTTTAAAAAAAATACCAGCTAGATCAAATCCATACTGTCTCTCATTGTTAGACCATCATTAAATCTCTAGATCTAGATAATTAAATGCAGCTATGTTCCTGCTACCAGACACATTTAAAATTGCAATTAAAATGTAGCCTGGTACATCTAAACCTCTTCTGTCATTTCAGTTCAGTTCAGTTCAGTCGCTCAGTCATGTCCGACTCTTTGCGACCCCATGAATCGCAGCACGCCAGGCCTCCCTGTCCATCACCATCTCCCAGAGTTCACTCAGACTCAAGTCCATCGAGTCCGTGATGCCATCCAGCCATCTCATCCTCTGTCATCCCCTTTTCCTCCTGCCCCCAATCCCTCCCAGCATCAGAGTCTTTTCCAATGAGTCAATCTTCTCATGAGGTGGCCAAAGTACTGGAGTTTCAGCTTCAGCATCATTCCTTTCAAAGAAATCCCAGGGCCGATCTCCTTCAGAATGGACTGGTTGGATCTTCTTGCAGTCCAAGGGACTCTCAAGAGTCTTCTCCAACACCACAGTTCAAAAGCATCAATTCTTCAGCACTCAGCCTTCTTCACAGTCCAACTCTCACATCCATACATGACCACAGGAAAAACCATAGCCTTGACTAGATGGACTTTAGTTGGCAAAGTAATGTCTCTGCTTTTGAATATACTATCTAGGTTGGTCATAACTTTTTTTCCAAGGAGTAAGCGTCTTTTAATTTCATGGCTGCAGTCACCATCTGCATGCAGTACTTGGATGCAATCTCAAAAATGACGGAATGATCTCTGTTCGTCTCCAAGGCAAACCATGCAATATCACAGTTATCCAAGTCTATGCCCCAACCAGTAATGCTGAAGAAGCTGAAGTTGAATGGTTTTATGAAGACCTACAAGACCTTTCAGAACTAACACCCAAAAAAGATGTCCTTCTGTCATTTAATCCCCACATTAATTCCCTCTGATGAGACAATCACCCTTCTCTTCTCACTCAGGCAGTTTGGATGGGAATGATGTGACACCCTTAGCTCAAGGGGAGAATGTGGACTTCCCTGGTCATCCAGTGGGACCAATGCAGGGAACATAGATTCTATCTCTGGCCCAAGAAGATCCCTCATACGATGCGGTAACTAAGCCAGTGTGCCACAACCATTGAGCCTGCGTGCCACAACTCCCAAGCCATGTGCCTTAGAGCCTGTGCTCCCCAACAGGATAAGCTGCCTGAAGAGAAGCTTGTGTGCCACAATGAAGAGAAGCCCCCACTTGAGAAAGCCCACCTGCAGCAACAAAGACCCCGCACAGTCAAATAAATACACAAACAACTTTAAATGGGGGGACTAGGCGACACAGGACTAGATAATTAGAGCATCATGTTGTTCTGGCCTTAATAATTGGCTCAGAACATGTGACTCAAGGGGCAAATAAGAACAAAGAGACTTCTTCCTGAAGCTGCAGGTGAAGATGTCGAGATTCTCTTCCACTGGACTTAAACCTGGGAGCATGTAACCCAACCCCACCCAGGGTCTGAGCATAAAGGCAGAAAGTAGAACACAGAGTGGAAAGATGAAATAAGCCACA
>SJXQ01010655.1:0-24343 GCA_006408695.1 Aepyceros melampus
GCCAGGAATTCTCTGTTGGTCAATGATCCTGGTCTCGATCAGGCCCAACTTCTGGTCAATGAAACAAGATCCCAGAGTAAGAGATTAGTTAGAGGAAAAGAAAAGAAAAGGGACACAGAAAATTGGTAGAAAAGCAAAATCAATAAAAATAACACAAAGAATAATCACAATAATGAAGAAGAGACATTCATCAAGAGAACTAATCAAATAAATCAAAAGATTAAAAAAAATGACAGAGTGCCAAGTTAAAGATAAAGAAGACCAATCTGACAAAAATGGTAAGAGCCTCATCACAGAACAACAGGAAATCACAGTTAATATAGAAATATATACCTGTTAAAGGAGAAGAAGATGATGATGGAAGCAAACAAAAAAAAAAAATCAACCAAAGAAACATAAAGCAGGAAAATAAGGTATATATATATATATACACACAAAAATAAAAATATGATTTATTCAGTCTTAAAACACCAAATAAACAAGAATAATGACAAGAAACACTACCAGTGAGAGAGAGAGAGAGAGAGAGAGAGAGAGAGAGAGAGAGAGAGAGAGAGAGAGAAAACCGACAATAGAACAAGTCAAAACATTTTAATTATAATAAATGCTACTTAGGGTCTCAGCTGTCAGTGTACTGGCCCTCTAGAAAAGCCACAGGAAAGCTTCACCTCTCTAGGAAGTTCTCCCATGGTGGTGAGATCTGGACCCTGGTTCTGCTGTAGGGACAGCTCAGACTCTAATCTGGTTTAAGTACCGTGTGTTTTTAGAGCAGCCAGAGCCTGGGCATTTTCTTTTGTGGGAACTCTGTCTGTCCTTATTTGTATTTCATAGACAAACAGTCTGTGTATAAGATCGTGAGGATTTAATCTGCAGCTTGATCAGTTGGTAGGAAAAATTTCAATCCTCATCCTTAGTGACCCTGCCCCTGGGACTCAGATGCAATTTTATTACTGGCTGTATATGTGGTCACTAGAGGAGTCTTCCAAAGACTCTTGTGGAACACTTGTGTCTGCCTTGGTGATCACAGGAGGTGGTACATCTGCTTGGATAGCAGGATTCCTGGTGGTGCCATTTATGCAGAAGAACCAGCAGCCATCGGCATAATGGGATCCTTTTCTGGCCTCTGGAGGCATGAGCATGAGTGGTATTTCTGGCTAGTCTTTCTCTATTCCTGGTAATAGGTCTGAGCATGTGGGAACAAGGAGGGATACAATGGTGTCTCGACTTGCTTTGTGTGACTCAGCACTGAGGTCCTGCTTCTTTGGTAGTTTGGGATTCCACAAAAGACATTCCCTGCAACACATTTCCTCCTCTCTGCTCCATCAGGACATCTCTACATAGCCAACTGCAGTTCTCTCCCTAGGTGTTCTCTAAATCTCATATTTCAGCTTCAAGGCCCCATGCACACTAGTTTACGTGCATTGCAGTTTGGGGAATGTAGGGCCACACCACACATTCTCAGTGTAATTCTCACTGTATACTAATGATTCATCAGCCTCTTTACCATGCTTCTTTTCAGTCCAAAGTAATTTACCTTTAGTGAGTTGGCTTCCCTGGATCCTAAATCTCTTCTCTGTTTCTCCATCTCCCATCCCATGGCAGAGGTTTGGTCCTGTTTCCTCTTAGTCTCATTTTCCCATCTGAACTAAATTCTTCCTAAATTATGCCTAATACACTCACAGGCCTCTCTGTCGATCAAGGTCTTCTGCTAGCATTCAGCTGATGTTCTTGATGAACTGTTGTCTCTGTAGAAGTAATATTTTTCATACATTCATGAAAAGAGATGCATTCAATGTTCTCCTACTATTCTGCCATCTTTGAACTTCTGATTTTTTTTTTTCAGGCAAGCTCTGCAATTCCTTATTGAATGATAGTAAAACAGTGAACTTTAGTTGACATGAATTAACGTGTTTGATGGTAGCTTACATGCTTACACACATGTAAGTCCTTCTTTGACTTCAAACATGTAATTGAGCACACTTTTTCCCCAAAATTTCTGCTAATGAGGAATTGTTCAAGCATGAACTATAGTTTGTTTGTTTCTTTTTTTCTTAATTTAAGAGATGATATAAAAACCAGGCTCAAAAAGACAGTCCCTGGAAGTATCTAGCTATTAGCGAAGTGTTCTGACAATTTTCTAGAGATCAGATGCCTCATTTCCCTTTCAATACATAACTTTTCATGTTGGGGTCAAATGGCAGAGACTGGCATGGACATAATTTAATTGTAGAAACAGATAGCAGTTCCCCAGAAAAGCACTATTTAGTAGTTGATTATTTGAAAAAGATTTAAAAAAAAAAGGCATGTGTACTTGGGAAAACTTAGCTGGTGTTTCGATTATAGAAAAAGCAAGGAAAATCAATAAAATAATATTCATCTGATCCATTATCTCTACTAATGGCCTGGAAAGTGTAGTTCACTACATATTATGGAAAATTCTTAGAGACATAGGAATACCATTCCCCTTACCTGGCTCCTGTGAAACGAGTATTCAGGTGAAGACATAACAATTACATTTGATCATGGAAACATGAACTGGTTCAAGATTAGAAAAGAGATACATAAAGGCTACATATTGTCACCCAGCTAGTTTAACTTCTGTGAAGAGTAGATCAGGGAAACTAACATGCTGGATGAATCTCTAGCTAGATTCTAGAAACAAAATTTCTGTAAGAAATATGAAGTAACCTTTGTTATACAGATGACACAACTCAAATGGCAGAAAGACAATAGTAACAAAAGAGTCCCTTGATGAAGGTGAAAGAGGAGAGTGAAAAAGCTGGATTAATATTCATATTCAAGAAATAAACTCATGGCATTTGGTCAAACATTTCAAGGCCTATCAATAGAATTGCATACAATTGATGACATTTAATTTTCTTGACCCAGACATCACTATGGGCAGTGACTGCAGCAATGAAACTAAAAGACACTTGCTCCTTCGATGAAAAGCTATGATCAATGTGGACACCATGTTAAAAAGCCAAGTCATTACTGATAAAGATCCAAATAGTCAAAGCTATGGTTTTTAAAGGACTCATGTATGAAGCTGAAAGATGGACCAAATGAACTGAGTGCCAAAACATCGAGGCTTTGCAATTGTGAGGCTGAAGACTGAAAAAGACTCTTGACAGTCCTGTGGACAGCAAAGATATCTAACAAGTCAATCGTGAAATAAATCAACCCAGACTATTTGTGGAATGTCAGATGATGAAGAGTCAATAGTTTGACCACCTGAGGCCAAGAGACAAATTACTGGGAAAGACACGGATGCTAGGAAAGATTTAGTGCAGGAGGAGAAGAGAACCAAAGTGGACAGTTCAGTTCCGTTCAGTTCAGTCAATCAGTCGTGTCGAACACTGTGCGACCCAATGAAATGCAGCACACCAGGCCTCCTTGTTCACACACTCCCGGAATTTATTCAAACTTCTGTCCATTGTATTGGTGATGTCATCAAACCACCTACTTCTCTGTTGTCCTCTTCTCCTGCCACCTTCAATCTTTCCCAGCATAAGGGTCTTTTCAAATGAGTCAGTTCTTTGCATCAAGTGGCCAAAGTACAGAAGTTTTGGCTTCATCAATCCTTCCAAAGAATATTCAGGAGTGATTTGCTTTAGGATGGGCTTTTTGGATCTCCTTGAATTCCAAGGGACTCTCAAGAGTCTTCTCCAACACCACAGTTCAAAAATATCAGTCCTTTGGTGCCAGCGTTTTTATAGTCCAATTCTCATGTCCATACATGACTACTGGAAAAGTCATAGCCTTGGCTATACAAAATTTTGTTGGTAAAATAATGCATGCTTTTTAATATACTGCCTAGGTTGGTCATACATTTTTTTTCCAAGGAGTAAGTGTCTTAATTTCATGGCTACATAATACATGGAAGTTATTGAATACATCTCTACATGTGCAAGAAATCACTGATGAAATCAGCTAAAAATTTACAAAAATTCCTATAATGAAGTGATAATAAAAACATGATAACCCAAAGCCTATGGAGCAGGTCTGAAGAAGTAAAAGTGGGAAGTGTATACATAAACTTAGAAATAAGGCAGTTAAGGGGGGGTGGTCCTAAGATGGTGGAGCAATAAGACAGGGAGACTACTTTCTCCCTCACAAATTTATCAAAAGAACCTTTCAATGCTGAGCAAATTCCACAAAACAACTTCTGAATACTGGCAGAGGACATCAGGCACCCAGAAAAGCAGATCATTGTCTTTAAAAACAGGTAGGAAAAAATATGAAAGATGAAGAAAGAGACAAAGGAGGTAGGAAGGGAGCTCCATCCTGGGAAGGGAGTCCAAACCTGGGAAGGGAGTCTTAAGAAGAGAGACATTTCCAAACACCAGGAAACACTCTCACTGCCAAGTCTGTGGCGAGCCTTGGAAGCACAGAGGGAAACATATCAGGAAGGAAAATAAATAAATAATTAAAACCAACAGATTACAAGCCCAACAGTAATTCCCCCAGCAGAGAAGCAGCGCAGATGCCTGCATCCACCACTAGCAAGTGGGGGCTGGGCAGGGAGGCGCAGGCTGCAGTGCTTTGTAAGATTCAGAGAAAGGAAAATAAATAAATAATTAAAACCAACAGATTACAAGCCCAACAGTAATTCCCCCAGCAGAGAAGCAGCGCAGATGCCTGCATCCACCACTAGCAAGTGGGGGCTGGGCAGGGAGGCACAGGCTGCAGTGCTTTGTAAGATTCAGGCCGGAATGCCTTGAGTGTAACCAGAGTGAACTAACTTGGGCTAGCATAACAGATGGTGGGATAGCTACCACTTGAAAAGCTCTAACATAAGCCATCGCCAGGACCACACACAGAACAAAGGACAGAACAGAACAGAACTAGCCGGTGGCACACCTCCCCCCTCCGGTGACAGGCAGCCAGAACCATAGGGCTGGAAGAGGGTAATTACAGCCCCAGAGAGACATTTCCTACCAAACTGCAAGCAGGCTTGTTTGCTAACTAAGACTGGGGTTAGTTAGTCTTAGTTTGCTAACTAAGTCTGGGAGTGCTGGACAGTCATCATGTGTCTGAGAAGGGACACCACCGGTACACCCAGAAAACAGCAGCAGTGACAGGAAAGGCTACAAGTCACAAAAACTGAGCTCACCAAACACCTGAGCTACTTGGACCTGGGAAGCACACAAAATGCAGGCCCAACTGAATCTGTGCCTCTGAAAGCTACATGAGCGCCAAGCCTGAGCGGCTTAAACCAGGGAGGTGCATGCAGCCTAAGCCTAGCCTCAGATGGTTCCTGGTGGAGCAAGGTACATCCTGAGCAGTGTGTGCCATGAGCAGGGGCAGGCCCAGTGTGACTGAGACACTGTGAGCACACGCCAGTGTTATTTGTTTGCAGCATCCCTCCCTCTCCACAGCACGACTGAACAAGTGAGCCTAAAAAAGAAAAAAAAAGTGTCCACCATCGCCCACCTTGTGTCAGGGAGGAAATCAGACACTGAAGAGACCAGCAAACAGAAGCTAAACAGAGGGAACCGCCTTGGAAGGGACCCCATACTGCCCACAACAACAGAAAAAGTCCCAGATATATCTTTACTATTTTTACAATCATTCATTTTGTTGTTGTTGTTGTTGACGTTGTGTGATTGATTTTGTTTCTTTTCTTTTTCTTCTTTTTTTAAATTTAAAAAAAAAAATTTGTCCTCTATTTCTCCTTTAATTTTTATTTTTATAACCTACTATTACTTTTCAAAAAAAAAATGACCCTGTTTTTAAAGCAAACGTCACATATTGTCTTTTTGTGGTGGTTGTCATTGTTGTTTTTGTTTTTTTTTAATAATTCTTGTTGGTTTCTTCTTCTCCTCCTCCTTCTTCTCCTCCTCCTTCTCCTCCTCCTTCTCCTTCTTCTCCTTCTCCTTCTCCTTCTTCTTCTTCCTCTTCTTCCTCTCCTTCTCCTTCCCCTTCTCCTCCTTCTTCTTCTCCTTCTTCTTCTCCTTCTCCTTCTCCTTCTTCTTCTTCTTCTTCTCCTTCTTCTTCTCCTTCTCCTTCTCCTTCTTCTTCTTCTTCTTCTTCTTCTTCTTCTTCTTCTTCTTCTTCTTCTTCTTCTTCTTCTTCTTCTTCTTCTTCTTCTTCTTCTTCTTCTTCTTCTTCTTCTTCTTCTTCTTCTTCTTCTTCTTCTTCTTCTTCTTCTTCTTCTTCTTCTTAAGATAAGCCTTTATTCTACATTTCAGGAAATCTTAAAATATTTTGTATGTAAAGGTAGTTTTGACTTGATTAAACTAAAATCATGTTGTAGGCAGCAAAATTGAAGTCATAATGACTTCTTATGTTCTGCATTTACCCATTTGTTTGTTACACTTTAAACATCAGATTCCTTCTCCTTCTCCTTCTCCTTCTCCTTCTCCTTCTCCTTCTCCTTCTTCTTCTTCTTCTTCTTCTTCTTCTTCTTCTTCTTCTTCTTCTTCTTCTTCTTCTTCTTCTTCTTCTTCTCCTTCTCCTTCTCCTTCTTCTTCTTCTTCTTCTTCTTCTTCTTCTTCTTCTTCTCCTTCTCCTTCTCCTTCCTCTTCCTCTTCTCCTTCTCCTTCTTCTTTCCTCTTCTTCTTCTTTCTCCTCTTCTTCCCCTTCTTTTTCCTCTTCTTCTTTTTGAATTTTACTTTCCAATACTGAATTCTGCCGGTGGCCGGGAAGCAGGCTTGGCATACACAAAGGCATGATCAAGCCTCAGGAAACCCCCTGTTCCCGAGCATCTACTCCCAAAACCAGAGTCTCTTTTATGCTCTCCCCTACACCTCTGACTTTAAGGGGGGCTCTCCCACATAACCATTTCTCTCGGAGAAGGAGTTAACTTGCAGCTCCAGTTGATAAAATTCCATGGTGTGACAAGAGTGTTTCAGCTTATGAACTCCTCTGAAGGTTATCTAGCCTGCCTGTATAGGTTCATCCAGCCACATGTGATTGTTTACAGCCTCCCAACAGTGAGAGGCATGAGATGTTTTAGACTTACTAAAGGTAGATTCTTTTGGGAAGTTAGGATTTATTAGTATAGTGGGTTGGTTAAGAATTATATTGGTGAAGGGTTTTTCATTTGTTGTTCCAATAATTGCTACTAATTCCCTGCCCTGGGTGTGACAAGGGTGTCTCAGGTCAACCTCTCTGCTGACAAACTAGTTTGTGTGACAGGATTATCCATATTCTTGCACATGAGTGTTTATTGCCTCTCAACCATAAACAGCACAGAAAGTTTGGAGTGTTTTGAAGGTCTTAATTAGCATAGGGCTTTTCTCATTGTTGAGTCGATTGACGCCAGGCCTCCACGTCCTTAGGTACCTGGGAATATATTACTCAGTGTATTTGGAATATAGAAAAAGAAATATAGTAGTTTTTGATGCTAGCAATACTAGACTTTTTGAGTTAATGTATTTTCTCTTTTGTTATAGATCACTGTACTTTGTTATAAATCACTGTGTCCTTACTATGTAAGGACTTTATCACTATCTTAAGACTAAATAGATCTCAAGGGGAACATTGGTGAAAGGGATTTCATTTGTTGGGCTGATGTTTTGCTGTTAAATCTCCATATTCCCTGCCCTTATAATGAATATAACTAGTATATGGGAGAAATGAGTATTAACCTTTAAGATTAATCATGTTAACCTGGGGTTAAATAAATTCCCTTCTTAATTGTAATTCACTACACCCTCACCCTATAGGAATGCAACTGTATTTGGAGGGTGGTGCCTGGTTTAAGAAAAAACACCCTTGGAAAAAATAAGTTTTTTGATTATCATAAAGAAAGGTTCGTAAAATGTCAGCAGGCCTCATGGCGAGAAGATGATGTAAAACCTCTAAGACCATTTTTTTTTTATTTTAATGTAAACCACTTGATTCTGATAAAGGTCAGGACTGCTGACCCCCACGTGACCCTGTATTCATCCCTATGTGTAAAAAATGGTATATAAGCAAACCTAAAAAAATTAAAAATGGGATCAGTTTCTGGAAAGGCTAATTTCCCTGTGTTTGTTTTTTTTTTTCTTTTCCCTTCTGGCTGAATTCCCATCTGGGGAGTGGGTATTCCCCAAGCCTGCTAATTATACCTGGGCTTCTAAGATTGGACTGGGGAGGCCTCAGTGCCTCCTCTCCTTCGGAAGAATGGTGGTGACTGGTTTTCCAATAAACCAAGTTTTTCAGCCTCTTTTTCTCCACTAATTTTCATACTACACTATCCGTTTCTAATCTCTCTATATATCTGTAATTAAATATATTTTTTTCTAGGACACCGACTCCATCCCCACCTTCGAATTGCCCTGGATCCACCGTGGCTGGACTCCAGTAGTATTGGTTTTGCCATACAACATGAATTCGTCATGTTCCCAATCCTAAGCTCCCCTCCTACCTCCCTCCCCATCCCATCTCTCTGGGTCATCCCAGTGCGTCAGCCCCAAGCATCCTGTATGCTGCATCGAACCAAGACTGGCTATTCATATCTTATATGATATTGAGAGTCATTTCCTAGGCAGGTTGATAAGAAGTCTAGGGGTCCCCAAGGAGAGAGGGGTCTGGAATTCTCAAGGAGGAAAAAAGGACAAACATTATTTTCCTTCTCTACATTCCTTAGGATTATATAACAACAATGTATTATGCCTGAGGACAGTCTCTGGATTAAACCTTCTGGCTAATTCTGTTATCTTAAAATGTAAATTATGGGAGTAGGTCTGGTGAGATCTTTACACTCTCCAGACATTCTTTGGATTTACTGGAGAGTATATAACTTCATTGCTAACACTAACAAGCGGGTACTCTTTCTACCCCCTTCTGATGCCTATGTCAGAAGCTTTCTCTATCTCCTTTATACTTTAATAAAACTTTATTACACAAAAGCTCTGAGTGATCAAGCCTCGTCTCTGGCCCTGGATTGAATTCTTCTCCTCCAGAGGCCAAGAATCCCGGTGTCATGATTCAACAACAACCTTTCAATATTATACATGTTTCAATGTCATTCTCCCAAATCATCCCACCATCTCTCTCTCCCACAGAGTGCAAAAGGCTGTTCGATACATCTGTGTCTCTTTTGCTGTCTTACATACAGGTTATCATTATCATCTTTCTAAATTCCATATATATGTGTTAGTATACTGTATTTTTCTTTCTTTCTTTCTTTCTGGCTTACTTCACTGTATAATCGGCTCCAGTTTATCCACCTTGTTAGAACTGATTCAAATGTATTCTTTTTAATGGCTTAGTAATACTCCATTGTGTATATGTACCATATATTTTCTGTCTTTTAGCCCCAATCTTCTGCATTTACGTCATTTAAATTTTATTTTTTTTTTAATTTTTACTGTTTTGGACTTCCCTGGTGGCTCAGACAGTAAAGTGTTTGTCTACAATGCAGGAGACCTAGGTTCGAGCCCTGGGTTGGGAAGATACCCTGGAGAAGGAAATGGCAATCCACTCCAACACAATTGCCTGGAAAACCCAATGGACAGAGGAGCCTGGTAGGCTACAGTCCATGAGGTTGCAAAGAGTTGGACATGACTGAGCGACTTCACTACTTTACTATTTTAGTCAACAAGATGATACAAAAGAGCACATGTAAAATTTTTAACTAATATACTGAGATTCATTCTCTATACATTTTTGAGAATTAAAATATTGATACCTGAAAGGCATATGGGAATGATCATCATTGTAATGTGTCATATAACCTGGATTCCCTTGGTAGGACAAGTGAGGTGCAATGGAAATATTTAGGTAATGTATTAAGCTATATTATCTACACCTATTTGAGAAACAAACAAACAAAAAAAGCCACTTACATAAAGGCATATGGAAATAGATCACCTTTTTAATGTGTCATAAAATGTGAAGATGTAACCAGGATTCCTGGTTAGGGCAATTGAGACACGATTTGATGATATGTATTCAGGACATGAAATTAAAAGACACTCCTTAGAAGAAAAGTTATGAGCAATCTAGATAGTATATTCAAAAGCAGAGACATTACTTTGCCAACTAAGGTCCATCTAGTCAAGGCTATGGTTTTTCCTGTGATCATGTCTGGATGGACGTGAGAGTTGGACTGTGCAGAAGGCTGAGCGCTGAAGAATTGATGCTTTTGAACGGTGGTGTTGGAGAAGACTCTTGACAGTCCCTTGGACTGCAAGGAGATCCAACCGGTCCATTCTGAAGGAGATCAGCCCTAGGATTTCTTTGAGCAATGATGCTAAAGATGAAGCTCCAGTACTTTGGCCACCTCATGCGAAGAGTTGACTCATTGGAAAAGACTTTGATGCTGGGAGGGATTGGCGGCAGGAGGTGAAGTGAACGACCGAGGATGAGATGGCTGGATGGCATCACAGACTCAATGGACATGAGTCTGAGTGAATTCCGGGAGTTGGTGATGGACAGGGAGGCCTGGTGTGCTGCGATTCATGGGGTCATAAAGAGTCGGACACAACTGAGAGACTGAACTGAACTGAACTGAAATGATTCAAGACATATCTGAAGCATCAGTTTGTTTGCCTGAAATATCTGGATGTCTGTATCAACTCCTGTTCCCCACTATTTCAGAGGACAAATTATTAATATTTTTCTCTTTGGGAAGGAACTGCCACTCAGAGCAGTGAATGAAAAGAAATTAAAAGTGAGTCAGTAAGAATAATCATTACATGGCAATGAAATAGGAGAAAAAATGATAACTTTAATATTATGTTACTGAAAGCACACAAATTTATGTACTTATCAAGATGCCTGAAATCTAAAATGAGGCCATTGAACTTAGTGCTTGAAATGATAACTAAGGACACCGATTTCAGTAACTCTCAGATTGCTGCAAAATACCTACCTACCTATTATTATGTCCTACATTTTAAATAAATTTTTCAATGAAAGAAAAAGTATGCTGCTGTGGACAACTGCCTTATCTACACAAAGATCCCACAGATTTCACTGTACTTTAGCTGCAAGAGTAAGAATGATTATTTTAACCCAGAGTTGCCCTATTTTGAGTCCCACATCAACACATAGACATAACTCGACATTGCCATCACAGTCTAAAGAATGACCACAAGTTGAGATTGCTTATATTACTAGGTAGAGTTCATGACAGTCTGATAGTGAGGCCACCAAACAGATACTATTTTCAGAGTATTAATATTTTAATAGTTAGTATTTAATATATCATTTAACAGCAATCAATGATTTAAATTCCTGCTTTCTCTATGACTTTGATTAAATATTAAATTAATGATTAATTCATTAAATTGAATGTTTACTTTATTAATTTTTATATTTCTCTATGACTACTACTGACAGAGAGGGCAATGGCACCCCACTCCAGTACTGTTGCCTGGAAAAATCTCATGAATGGAGGAGCCTGGTAGACTGTGGTCCATGGGGTCTTGAAGGAGTCGGGCATGACTGAGTGACTTCACTTTCACTTTTCATTTGTATACATTGGAGAAGGAGATGGCAACCCACGCCAGTGTTGTTGCCTGGGGAATCCCAGGGACATGGGACTCTGTTGGTCTGGTGTCTATGGGGTCGCACAGAGTCAGACATGACTGAAGCAATTTAGCAGCAGCAGCAGCTCTTAGTTATTTCAAAAAAGAAATTTACATTATGAAGATGAACATGTAACTTTATTCTTCAAATAAGAGAATTGTAGGGATTCATTGACATTTGCCAATTTAAATTTAAATCTTCTTTATCCTGCAAAATCTGACATCTATTTGGTAGATCAGTTATAATTAGGAAGATTATAATATATAATTTTCATATAATGAAGATGGTTGATGTTAACATTGAAAGAGAGGCAATGGATATATCAGCAATCATTGGATCTGGGAATTGTGAATTGCCTTCCTGTTGTAGTTGACGTGAAGCACTGCCATGGGCTGACATTTCACCATACATGATGAGAAAGTTAGAAGCTTCCACCTCTAGTCCAAAATAACTGTTCTCTAATGGAGATATGGTACTAAAAAGCAGAAGTACACATATTGCCAAATTCTCATTGGAGTAATTTGTTTTAGTGTAGTTGCTATCTTAATTTCAATGAAAAAATGCTCAATCTAGAGTGTAGGATAAGAGGAATATGGGAGCAGATATATATACCTATGGCTGATCAATGTTGAGCTTTGAAAGGAGCAAAATATGGTAAAGTAAGTATCTTTCAGTTAAAAAAAAAGCAGGTTGATGTATCACAATATGCTTCTATGGTCTAATTTATATTGATGATGGAGAAAAAAAGTCACTTTATTTGGGGTACTTGTATTAGGAAATAATTGGATAGCATGCAACATAGGAGCAATGCTATATGTAAGCAAAATGCTAACAGATTGGTTCCAAATAGGAAAAGGAGTACCTCAAGGCTGCATTTTGTAACCCTGCTTATTTAACTTATATGCAGAGTACATCATGAGAAATGCTGGGCTGAAAGAAGCACAAGCTGGAATGAAAATTGCTGGGAAATACATCAATAATCTCAGATATGCAAATGACACCACCTTTATGGCAGAAAGTGAAGAAGAACTAAAGAACCTTTTGATGAAAGTGAAAGAGGAGAGTGAAAATATTGGCTTAAAGCTCAACATTCAGTAAACCAAGATCATGGTGTCTGGTCCCATCACTTCATGGCAAATTGATGGGCAAACAGAGGCTGACTTTATTTTACTGGGGTCCAAAATCACTGCAGATGGTGACTGCAGCCATGAAATTGAAAGACGCTTAGTCACTGGAAGAAAAGTTATGACCAACCTAGACAGCATATTAAAAAGCAGAGACATTACTTTGTCAACAAAAGTCTGTCTAGTCAAGGCTATGTTTTTTGTAGTAGTCATATATGAATATGTGAGTTGGAGTATAAAGAAAGCTGAGTATCGAATAATTTATGCTTTTGAATTATGGTGTTTGAGAAGACACTTGAGAATCCATTGACTGCAAGGAGATCCAACCAGTCCATCTTAAGGGAGATCAATCCTAAATGTTCATTGAAAGCACTGATGTTGAAGATGAAACTCCAATACTTTGCCCACCTGACGTGAAGAGCTGACTCATATGAAAAGATGGATGCTAGGAAACATTGAGGGTAGGAGGAGGAAGGAACGACAGAGAATTAAATGGTTGGTTGGCACTACTATCTCAATGGACATGAGTCTGGGTGAACTCCGTGAGTTGGTGATGGACAGGTAGGTCTTGAGTGCTGCAATTCATGGGGTCACAAAGAGTCAGACTCAACTGAGGGGCTAAACTGAACTGAACAGAAAAATAACTACTAAAATACAAGCATATAGAAGCAAAACAATCTGCTTCTGAATAACCAACAAAGCACAGAAGAAATGAAAAAAAAATCAAAATATGCATAGAAATAAATGAAAATGAAAGCACAACAACTCAGAATCTATGGGATACAGTAAAAGCAGTGCTAACGGGAAGGTTCTTAGCAATGCAAGCTTACCTCAAGAAATAGGAGAAAAATCAAGTAAATAAACTAAGCTTACAACTAAACTTCCTAGAAAAATAAAAGAAGAATAAATAAAGAAACTCAACGTTACTAGAAGGGAAGAAATCATAAAAATTAGATCAACTAAACAGAAAATTAACAAGGAAACAAACTTTAAAAAATATAATAGAACAAATAGACTTATTGATATCTGTAGGACATTTCTCCCCAAAACAATGAGTTTTGCCTTTCTCTCAAGTGCACACAGAACCTTCTCCAGGATAGATCATATCCTGGGTCATAAATTTAGCCTTGGTAAAGTAAAACAAACAAACAAAAACATCAAATCATTCCAAGGATTTTTTCTGACCACAATGCATTAAGATTAAATGTGAGTTACAGGAGAAAAATTATTAAAAATTATAACAGATGGAGGCTGAAGGACACACAGCTGAATAACCAACAAATAACAGAAGAAATTAAAAAAATAAATCAAAATATGCATAGAAATGAATGAAAATGAAAACACAACAACCTCAAACCTATGGGACACTGTAAAAGCAGTGATATGGGAAGGTTCATAGCAACACAGGCTTACCTCAAGAATTAAGAAAAAGTCAAATAAATAAACCAACTCTACACCTAAAGCAACTAGAAAAGGAAGAAATGGAGAACCCCAGGGTTATTAGAAGGAAATAAATCTTTAAAATTAGGGCATAAATAAAAGCAAAAGAAACAAAAGAGACCATAGCAAAAATCAACAAAGCCAAAACCCATTTTTTTTTTGTTTTTTGAGAAAATAAATAAAATTGACAAACCATTAGCCAGATTCATCAAGAAACAAAAGGAGATAAATCAAACAACTAAATTAGAAAGGAAAATGGATAGATCACAACAAACAACACATTAATAAAAAGGATCATAAAAGACTATCAGCAACTATATGCCAATAAAATGGACAAGTTGGGAGAAGTGGACAAATTTTTAGAAAAGTACAACTTTCCAAAACTGAACCAGGAAGAAATAGAAAATGTTAACAGATCCATCACAAGCATGGAAATTGAAATGGTAATCAGATATTTTCCAGCAAACAAAAGCCAAGGTCCAGACGGCTTCACAGCTGAATTCTACCAAAAATTTAGAGAAGAGCTAACACCTATCCTACTCAAAATCTTCCAGAAAATTGCAGAAGGTAAAATTACAAACTCATTCCAGGAGGCCACCATCAACCTAATACCAAAACCTGAAAAAGATGCCACAAAAAAAAAAAAAAAAGAAAAGAAAGAAAGACAGGAAACAAAGAAAGAAAAGTACAGGCCAATATCACTGATGAAGATAGATGCAAAAATTCTTAACAAAATTCTAGCAATCAGAATCCAACAACACATTAAAATGATCATATACTCTGGCCAAGTCGGCTTTATCCCAGGGATACAAGGATTCTTCAATATCCACAAATCAATCAACATAATACATCACATTAACTAATTGAAAAATTAAAATCATATGATTATCTCAATAGATGCAGATAAAGCTTTTGACAGAATTCAACATCAGTTTATGATAAAAACCCTCCAGAAAGCAGGAATAGAAGTAACATACCTCAACATAATAAAAGCTATATATAACAAATGCACAGGAAACATTATCTTCAGTGGTGAAAACTTGAAAGCATTTCCCCTAAATTCAGGAATGAGACAAATGTGACTACTCTCATCATTACTATTCAACATAGTTTTGGAAGTTTTGGCCACAAAAATCAAAGCAGAAAAAGAAATAAAAGAAATCCAGGTTGGAAAAGAAGTAAAATTCTCATTGTTTGCAGATGACATGATCCTCTGCATAGAAAACCCTAAGACTCTACTAGAAAATTGCTAGCATTATCAATGAATATAGTAAAGTTGCAGGATATAAAATCAACACACAGAAATCCCTTGCATTCCTATATACTAACAATGAGAAAACAGAGAAATTAAGGAAGCAATTCCGTTCACCATTGCAAGGAAAAGAATAAAACACCTAGGAATATATCTACCTAAAGAAACAAAAGAACTATATATAGAAAACCATAAACACTGGTGAAAGAAATCAAAGAGGACATAAATAGATGGAAAATATACCGTGTTCGTGGATCAGAAGAATCAATATAGTGAAAATGAGTGTAATACCCAAAGCAATCTATAGATTCAAGCTACCAATGGCATTTTTCAGAGAACTATAAAAAATAATTTCACAACTCGTATGGAAATACCAAAACCTCAAATAGCCAAAACAATCTTGAGAACGAAGAATGGAACTGGAGGAATCAACCTGCCTGACTTCAGGATTTACTACAAAGCCACAGTCATCAAGGCAGTATGGTACCAGCACAAAGACAATAATATAGATCAATGGAACAAAATAGAAAGCCCAGAGATAAATCCATGCACTTATGGACATCCTATCTTTGACAAAGGAGGCAAGAATATATGATGGAGAAAAGACAATCTCTTTAACAAGTGGTGCTGGGAAAACAGGTCAACCACTTGTAAAAGAATGAAACTAGAAAACTTTCTAACACCACGCACAAAAATAAACTCAAAATGGATTAATGATCCAAGCGTAAGACCAGAAACTATAAAGTTCCTAGAGGAGAACATAGGCAAAAACCTCTCTGACATAAATCACAGCAGGATCCTCTATGGCTCACAAGAATATTGGAAATAAAAGCAAAAATAAACAAACGGGACCTAATTAAAATTAAAAGCTTCTTCACTACAAAGGAAACTTTAAGCAAGGTTAAAATACAGCCTTCATAATGCGAGAAATTAATAGTAAATGAAGCCATGGACAAAGAATTGATCTCAAAAATATACAAGCAATTCCTGCAGCTCGATTCCAGAAAAATAAATGACCCAATCAAAAGTGGGTGGGTCAAATAACTAAACAGACATTTCTCCAAAGAAGACATACAGATGGCTAACAAATATATGAAAATATATTCAACATCACTCATTATCAGAGAATTGCAAATCAAGACCACAATGAGATACCATTTCATGCCAGTCAGAATGGCTGCTATCCAAAAGTCTACAAGCAATAAATTCTGGAGAGGGTGTGGAGAAAAGGGAACCTTCTTACACTGTTGGTGGGAATGCAAAGTAGTACAGCCAGTATGGAGAACAGTGTGATGATTCCTTAAAAAACTGGAAATAGAACTGCCTTATGATCCAGCCATCCTACTACTGGGCATACACACCGAGGAAACCAGAATTGAAAGAGACACGTGTACTCCAATGTTCATTGCAGCTATGTTTATAATAGCCAGGACATGGAAACAACCTAGATGTCCATCAGAAGATGAATGGATAAGAAAGCTGTGGAACGTATACACAATGGAGTATTACCAGATATTAAAAACAATACATTTGAATCAGTTCTAATGAGGTGGATGAAACTGTAGCCTATTACACAGAGTGAAGTAAACCAGAAGGAAAAACACCAATAGAGTATACTAACACATATATATGGAATTTAGTAAATGATAACAATAGCCCTATATGTGAGACAGCAAAAGAGACATAAATGTATAGACCAGTCTTTTGGACTCTATAGGAGAGGGCGAGGGCAGGATGATATGGGAGAATGGCATTGAAATATGTAAAATTTCACATGTGAAATAAATAACCAGTCCAGCTTCAATGCACGATACAGGGTGCTCAGGAATGATGCACTGGGATGACCCCGAGGGGTGGGCTTCAAGATGAGGAACACATGTACACCCATGGAGGATTCATGTTAATGTTTGGCAGAACCAATACAATATTGTAAAGTAAAAAATAAATAAATAAAACTGAAAAAAAATAAAAATATAAAGCAAAATCAATCACAAAAATTATAATTATATATATTTATATAATATATATATATGGCTTTAAAAATAGGACTTTTTTGCAAGATAATGTTATAAAAATGAAAATAATAGGAGTAAAAAACAACAATAATTTAAAAAAATAAAAAATAATAAAACAAAAAGTACATCTAGGAATTTCCCTGGAGCTTGGGAGCACAGTGTAGGGCAGTTCAGTTTCAAATAGTTCCTTGTTTCAGGTTATACTTCTTCTCAAGGTCTATAGATATCTTTCAATACTTAGTAATTGCTAATTACAGTGTTTTAATATGTTGCACTTGTCATTTGCAGAGCAGTTCCCTCTTTTTTATTTATTTTGGTTTCCTCTGTTTTCAAGTCTCTTCCATGTCTAATTTTCCTCTTGACACAAGGGGGTGAAAATGATCACTTATTTAGGCCCACTTGTTCAGCTGGGTTGGGAGGAGGGAGGAGCACAGCAAACAAATATCACTAGTGTGTGTGCGGGGAGTGCTCACAGTGTATGGATCACACTGGGTTTTCCCCAGCTCACAGTGGTGCCTGTTTTCTGGGTCTACACTTCTCAGGCTCCAGGTTGCCCTGGTGGGGTAGTATCCCAAGAAGACACTGCATTTCATGTGCTTCCCAGGTGTCAGATGCTCAAGTTCACGTTCTAGGTACTTCTCAAAGTCACAGATTTGATTGGGCATGCGTTTTGTGCTCTTCCCAGGTCTAAGGCTCTCAAGAGGCCAGGTGCTTGGTGAGCACACTGTCCCAAGTGGGCCATACATCTTAATCATCTCCCCAGTCCCAGCCCCTCAGGTTCCTGGGTGTGCCACAAGAGCTCCATGTGTGCCATGTGTCTCCTTTGAGGAGCTGATCTCAGGCTCTGACCCTCCTGGTAGTGGCCAACCATCCAGGATCCTGGGAAGACCTGGTTATCAACTAAGAACCTGCTCACAGTTTGATGGATGATGCCATCTCTGCCACTGAGATTGCTCTTTGCCTTCTGGCTCTGGCTGTTGTCCGCCTGCCTTTCTGCCTCTGGTGAGGTGTGTGGGCATGGGGTGGGGTGAGCTGGTCTGTAGCCAGCTAGTTCTCGCTGATATTTGCTGAGTGCTTTGTTCTATGAGCTGGCCAGTCTGTGCCTTAGGTTAGATCTTTTCACAGGAAAGCTCTTTCTCTCTCTCTCTCTCCTTTTGTTCTCTCTCTCTCTCTCTCTCCTTTTGTTCTCTCTCTCTCTCTCGTCTTTTGTTCTCTCTCTCTGTCTCTCTGTCTCTGGGTATCCCAAAGTTCGAATTTCTGTTCACATTAGCTCCTTCAGACTGTCCGCAGGGCATTAAAGTCTGGTCCTTACCCTGAGCATGCAACCTGCACCTCCTTGGGCAACCAGTCCTTACTGGCTGGTGGCAGATGTGAGTGTCTGGGCTACTTCTCTGCTGGGAGTTGCAGTTCGTATTTGGAAACTTCCCTCCTTCATAATTCCCTCTATGGGACAGGTCTCCATACCTAACTCTTTTGTCTCTCTTTTTGTCTTTTATATTTTATTATACCTACTTTCAAAGAGGATGAGCTGTTTTCCTCAGTGCCTGGTGTCCACCAGTATTCAGAGCTTGCTTTTTTTTGGAAGTTGCTCCACATTCAAACGATATTTTGATGAATCTGTGAGGGAGAAACTGGTCTCCCCATCCTATTCCTCTGCCATTTTAGGACCACCCTTGGGCCTCTTGGTAAGTCATTAAGTTCTCCACTTACATTACTATATGCTCTTTCATATTAACATGTATACGATTCTTCACAACACAGATCAGTTTCAAAACTCCTTAGCCCCTTTAACCCAGTTCAAAATGTGTCCTACTCACTGAGCACCTAGATTTCCACTTCTAGTCACATCCCTGATTACATTACAAATACTATGCCCTAATATGCTTTTAAAATGAAAGTGAAAGTGAAGTCGCTCATTCATGTCCGACTGTTTGTAACTCCATGGGCTGTGGCGCACCAGGCTCCTCTGTCCACGGGATTCTCAAGGCAAGAATACTGGAGTGGGTTGCTATTTCCTTTTCCAGGCGATCTTCTTGATCCAGGGATCAAATCCAGGTCTCCCACATTGCAGGTAGACATTTAACCTCTAGACCACCAGGGAAGCATATATTGTGAGTGTCTTCTTCCTCTGGTTGTCACATTTTCTTTTAATGGCAACTAGAATGGCCATAATCAAAAAGACTAAACGTACCAAAGAGTTTGGCAAGATAGAAAGTGGATCCTTCATACAAGGCTGGTACAGAAATAAAATGGTACAGTCCTTTGGGGATAGAAAGTCCTTTAGGACTTTCTAAGAAGTGAAACATACATTTGCTGTTCAGTTCAGTTCAGTCTCAGTCGTGGCCAATTCTATGCTACACCAGCACACCATGCTTCCCTGTCCATCACCAACTTCCAGAGTCCACCCAAACCCACGTCCATTGATTTGGTGATGCTATCCAACCATCTCATCCTCTGACATCCCCTTCTCCTGCCTTTAATCTTTCCCAGCATCAGGGTCATTTCAAATGTGTTAGTTTTTCACATCAGTTAACCAAAGTATCGGGGTTTCAGCTTCAACATCAGTCCTTCCAAAGAACACCCAGGACTGATATGCTTTAGGGTGGACTTGTTGGATCTCCTTGCAGTCCAAGAGACTCTCAAGAGTCTTGTCCAATACCACAGTACAAAAGCATCAATTGTTTGGTGCTTAGCTTTCTTTATAATCCAAACATTATACCCATTCAAGACCACTGGAAAAAGCATAACCTTGACTAGATGGACATTTGCTGACAAAATAATGTCTCTGTTTTTTAAAATGCTGTCTAGGTTGGTCACAACTTTCCTTCCAAAGAGCAAGAACCTTTTAATTGCATGGGTACAATCAACACCTGCAGTGATTTTGGAGCCCCCAAAGACACCCACTGTTTCTACTGTTTCCTCATCTATTTGCTGTATGATCCACTAAATTCTAGTCCTGGGTATCTACATGAGAAAAATGAGAACCTCACACCAAGTTTGGGAGATAAGGGTTTATAGCAGCATTATTCATAATAGTCTAAACCCAGAGCCAATCCTGATGTCCAAATACTGATGCCTGAGTCAACAAATTGGTGCATTCTACAATGGAATACTACTTTGGGGGTCAAAGTGGCCCAGTACTCACATAGGCTACAACATGGATGAAACTTGAAGAGAAGCAGGCATACAGTAGATCACATTTCATATCAGTCCAGTTCTATTCTGCATGCTGGCACACAGCTCCCTTGTAGAAAGCTAGCATCCATTATTTAACCAAGCTCTCTTATTGGACTCAAACTGATCTCCCATTTGTCAATACTACAAACATGACTGTGTCTACCATCTTGGTGACAAAAGGTTTCCAGCCCTTTTTCGTTCTGTCCTTGAACAAATGCCAGGCTGTGGGAACTGTGTGTTTGAAGGTTGGTACATTTGAAGGCTTTCAGTAAATGCTACCTGATGGCCCTTGACAAGGAGTGACAGGTCGGCACTCCCACCAGTGGAGCCTCCAATGTCTCCATTCTCAAAGACAGCACTTCTTTCAAACACAGCATTTCCCTCTTCCTCAAAGCATCTTCCCTTCAACTATAACCATAGTAGGTTATAGTCTCCCCTATACTTCCCCTATAACCATATAGAGGGGGCCCTTCCACATATGAGGGTCCCACTCACATGATACCTTGAATTCGTTGGTGGTTCCCATGAGAATGAAGTCATCCTGCTGTTTATCCCTAATAACACCAAACGCCAGTTGGTAGGGTTCACTACAGCTGCCATCAGCTGAATCCTCATCCCCATGATCATGTGCCTGGTGGAGTGTCCAGTGCAGCACATCAGTGATACATTGCTTTTCACCTGGGACCTGGCTTCCTTGGGGGTGTGCAGAGTGTGTTTATTTCAATGCATCAACACTGTCAACAGACCCATCTAGTGTCACCATTACTGCTACCTTGATTCTTATCTCCCTTTGGGTATCTGCTTTAGGTAAAACCTCCTCATGCTTGCCAGCTTTCTAGGGTTTTGGGGAAAAGTCTCCTTCACCTCTGCAATTCTACACGTGTACCTGAGACTTCCTTGGAAGGACGAAACCTTCACTCCATTTGTTATTGCAGGAATTCTCAAATGGTAGCCAGTGCTTGTGTCACGATCGTCACCATCTGGAATTACTACTCGGCGATACACGAAGAGGGAGCTTGATATGTCCCAACTATATTTTGATATGTCCACCAGGCCGGATACACAGCAGCATGGTGGTGCCCTCCTTGTAGCATCTGTTGCTGCCTGCATGATGTTTTTAAGTGGATTGGTTTCCTTTTCTTACAATTCCCCATTCGAGACTGAATCCATCCAACTCGTGCAGAAGTCTGTATTTCCTCACTGCGCTGACTTTCCAAATCCCATATTCCCAGGAATTTATAAGGGAGTAGGGCAGTATGTTTTGTCAATTACGTGCAAAGACTCTCAAGACCAGGGAAAAAGTAACTTGGGGCAGAAAATAGCTGTTACCTCTGTCTGAATTTCATTCACTTACTACTTGGTTGAATAAGTTGTATGAAAAATCTTACCCACTTGCCAGATGATCTTATTGGATCTCCAGTTGAAGTATTGTCAAATAAATAATACTTGAAATATCATGTTTGGAAATAAGTTTCTGAAATTATCAAATCTTCCTTCTAAATTTCTTCTAAAAAAAAAAAAAAAAAACACAATGTTATATCCTTTGACATAGTGATTACATCTCTCTAATGTAAAATTCTCCAAGATATTCCCAAGTAGACATGTATAAGGAATCCCCCAAGATCCACTTGCAAACTCAACACTTACTTTACCAAGATTCTGCCTTACTATCTTTCTCTTTCTTCCTGTCTTTCAATCTATTTTTCTTTTTCCAAAAGATTTTTTTTAATTATTTTTTTTATTTTTTTTTAGTTTGTTTTGCTTTACAATACTGTATTTGTTTTGCTACACATCGACATGGATCAGCCACGAGTTTTAAAGCAAATCTAAGACATCGAGTCCCTCCATCCCTCCTGATATTTGATACTCATCAATATTACTCCAGTAGTTTTAATAGACAAATAGTTTTTTACATTACTATCTTTGTAAATAAATATTGTTATTCCATATTATCAAATACTTAGAAATTGTAAATGCCTCAAAATAATTCTATACCTCCCATACACACACAAGGCACTCACAGTGCCTTTTATGTCTGAATCTAAAGTCCTCCCCTACTGTATGACCTCTGCCCTTTAGGAAAATGACTTTGACTCGAAATAGTCAATTATTTTTTCTTAAATATGTGACCTGCATAAGCTGAGATGTGGGGTCAGTTTTTTGAGGGAGAATATTTCAAATAGACAAATAGTTTTTTACATTACTATCTTTGTAAATAAATATTGTTATTCCATATTATCAAATACTTAGAAATTGTAAATGCCTCAAAATAATTCTATACCTCCCATACACACACAAGGCACTCACAGTGCCTTTTATGTCTGAATCTAAAGTCCTCCCCTACTGTATGACCTCTGCCCTTTAGGAAAATGACTTTGACTCGAAATAGTCAATTATTTTTTCTTAAATATGTGACCTGCATAAGCTGAGATGTGGGGTCAGTTTTTTGAGGGAGAATATTTCAAAAGTGCCAGCTAACATTAACCGCCACTTGTACAGATGCTAAGATTCACAAGTGGATCAGCAGGGGGAAAATGTTCACTCTTTCCTATTTTGATCTCATTTACAACTAACCATTTCATCTCCGGATGGTCTCTGTTTCAATCAATTATTGCACTCAGGATTACAAGAGGTGAGTTTCTGGCATGAACATTTTTATTATATTTATCAGCTGGGATGGTTTTGCAAAGAACTTTCCCCTGTGAACCATGGCTCCTTGGTTACATTAAAATTTAGTTCCTACAAAAAAAGTCAAAACTTCATTTCTCCCCTCTGTAAGATTTCTAGAGCCAACAAGAGAGGATGCCCTATGTGCCTGTGATGTTGTGTTGAACAGTAGTTTTACACCATTTCCCCAATCTCAGTTTTCCTTTTTTGAGTATCAGCTCTGGAGTATCAACTCAAGATTCCCATGCTCCTGTAAGGGAAAATTTCAGAGGCATTTAAGCCCGTCATGATTCCTCTCTCCTCTGACTCTCACCTACTCTCACCTTGAATTATTTTATCCATAAATACTTCAATGCACATTTCAAAAAGATAGCAACTCTTTTTCTAAAGATAACTTACCCTGTTGTGTTAATGGCAGTGTGGTTAACAATAATGTTCTAATGTATACAAATACCAGTTAGTATTCAAATTTCCCTAATTATCTCATAAAGGTTTAACAGTAGCTTGTGAGTGTTTATTTTTGTGACTTTCTATGTTTTTAGAGTACTGTATTTCATTACATTCATTATTGCTTTTATAATCAAATTGTGCCATCATGGACATGCAACCAGAGGGACATGTGTCCTCTGATATGCCTGTTTGCATTATTTTAAGAGTTAAAAAAAAAATACACTGNTATTTCCCATGAAGTGATGGGACTGGATGGCATGATCTTCGTTTTCTGAATGTTGAGCTTTAAGTCAACTTTTTCACTCACCTGTTTCACTTTCATCAACAGGCCATTTAGTTCCTCTTCACTTCTGCCATAAGGGTGATATCATCTGCATATCTGAGGTTATTGACATTTCTCCCAGCAGTCTTGATGCCAGCTTGTGTTTCTTCCAGTCCAGCGTTTCTCATGATGTATTCTGCATATAAGTTAAATAAGTATGGTGACAGTATACAGCCTTGACACACTCCTTTACCTGTTTGGAACCAGTCTGTTGTTCCATGACCAGTACTAACAGTTGCTTCCTGGCATGCATACAGATTTCTCAAGAGGCAGGCCAGGTGGTCTGGTATTCCCATCTCTTTCAGAATTTTCCACAGTTTATTGTGATCCACAGAGTCAGCTTTAGACAATCAAGACACACTGTTTACATCAACTATTCACTTAACTCTACAAAGTTTTTCTACAAACCTGGTTTTCCTGAAGCACTAAA
>SJXQ01010656.1:0-40822 GCA_006408695.1 Aepyceros melampus
GATGTTAACGACGACCCTATATGTGAGATAGCAAAAGAGACACAGATATAAAGAACAGACTTTTGGACTCTGTGGGGAAAGACAAGGTTGGGATGATTTGAGAGAATAGCATTGAAACATGTATATTACCATATATGAAATAGATCACCAGTCCAAGTTCGATGCATGAAACAGGGCACTCAGAGCCAGTGCACTGGGACAACCCAGACAGATGGGATGGGGAGGGAAGTGGGATGGGGTTTTGGAACAGTAAACATATGTACCCATGGCTGATTCAGGTCAATGTATGGCAAAAACCAACATAATATTGTAAAGTAATTAGCCTCCAATTAAAATAAATTAATTAATTTTAAAAAACAGCAAAAATAAATGCTTATGGAAAAAAGGTATTTTACTTAGGATTCACCACACTCCAGCACTGTGATAGTCATATACATTGGGTAAGGACAGTTTCCCACGTATGAATTAGGATATCAATGTCTACCCACCTGATTGTCGTGTGGATTAAGTAAACTAATCCACGTTAGGTGTTCTGCACAATGCCAGGCATGTAATATGCATTAACAAAATGAGCCTCCACTGCCATCGTTGTCACCATCATCTATGTGCAGCGAATGTTTTCAGTGTTTTCATATCAATCATCATAAGCATCCTCTCTACAACACTGCATGGTAGAGATGATAGAAGAGGAAACTGAAGCACACTGAGACATAGTAACTTGCCTAAGGTCCTGCAACTTGGAAGAAACACAGCAAAAAGTAGCAGCTAGATTTATTTGACTATTCCTTCACTGTTTTGCACAAGTCCAAAATAAAGCTTGGCATCAAGTAGTCACTGATGTTCAGAAATTTGAAAGACTTACACTAATTTCATCTGCATGTCACTGTTAGAAGTAAATGCAATTATATCTTGAAACTCCATTTTTATTCCTTGATAAGCTAGGAGTGGTTGCTAGAATTGAAAAAAATATGAAAGATATTGCTTGGGGTTTAGAAGGGAAAAAAGCATACTTTTATAAAATGTAATAAAAATTGACAGTTTTAATATAAGATATGCTGAATTTCATTTATGATAATGGAGAAAGCACATTTCCTGCAATGAGCCCCTCTACCATGGAACTGATATCTTATAGATTTACATATGGATAACAAAACTTCCATATTCTTTTAAATTTTATTTTTTATTGAAGTTTAGTTGAATTACAATGTTATGTTAATTACTGCTAAATAGCAGAGTGACTCAGTTATATATATATGTTCTTTTTCATTTTGTTTTCCATTACAGTTTATCACAATATATCAAATATAGTTACCTGTGCTATGCCCACAGGACCTTGCTGTTTATCCATTCCATATATACCAAAATTGCCATATTTTATACTTGCTATAACTCATTGTCTTTATCAAAGTCTTCATATCCATTCAAAAGGTTGCAACTGAATCCTATGAGTCAGGGAAACAGAAAGGATCAGGCTGCAGACCTTGTCTTTTGAGGCTATCACTGGCAAATAGTAAAATGTCACTTGAAAAAATTCATAAGTGAGAACAATACAGAATGATGCAATAAAAACATGGCATAGGGAGGGGTAGGAACAGAGTCATTTTAACAGTTTTACTGAGATATATGTGTCATGAAGTTCACACATTTAAAGTATAGAGTTCAATGGTTTTAATACATTTATAGAGTTGTACAAATATCACCATCTAATTCAAGAATGCTTTCATTACCCCAAAACAAAACCTATACCCATTAGCAGTCACTCTCCATCATCCCCTCATCAAAGATTCTTTGAATCTTTATGGCTTGATGGATTGGCACATTCCAGATATTTCATATAAGTGAAACCATATAATATGTAGCTATTCATAACTTTTTCCTTAACTTACTCTTGTCAAGTTTCATCAAGTTGTAACAAATAACAGTACTTCATTCTTTTCTATGGATGAGTAATATTATATTAAACAGATATATCACATTTTATCTATCTATTGATTAGTTGATCATTTGAGTCATCTCAACTTTTTAACTAAAATTAATAAACCTGCTATGAACATGTACAAGTTTTTGAGTGGACATATGCTTTCAGTTCTCTTGATGTATACCTAAGAGTGAAATTCCTATATACTTATACATATATACCTAAGAGTAAATTGTCATGTTTATTCATTTTTTTGAGAAATTTCCAGAAAGTATTCCAAAAAAAGCTTCAATACTTTACAGACATGAAGGGAAAAGAGAAAGGGAAAGATGTACCCAACTGAATGCAGTGTGTGCTGTGCTTAGTCGCTCAGTTGTGTCCAACTCTGTGACTCCAGTTCCAGAGAATAGCAAGGAGAGATAAGAAAACCTTTTTAAGTGAACAGTGCAAAGAAATAGAGGGAAACAATAGAACTGGAAAGACTAGAGATTGCTTCAAGAAAACTGGAGATACCAAAGGAAGATTTCATTCAAAAATGGGCACAATAAAGGACAAAAATGGTAAAAACCTAACAGAAACAGAAGAGATTAATTAAGAAGAAGTGGCAAGAATGCACAGATCTGTACAAAGAAGTTCTTATGTCCAAGATAACCATAATGGTATAGTCAATCATCTAAAGCCAGACATCTTGGAGTGTAAAGTCAAGTGGGCCTTAGGAAGCATTACTATGAATAAAGCTAGTGGAGGTGATGGGAATTCGAGCTGAGCTATTTCAAACCATAAAAGATGATGCTATTAAAGTGCTGTACTCAATATGTCAGCAAAATTGGAAAATTCAGCAGTGGCCACAGGACTGGAAATGGTCGGTTTCATTACAATACCAAAGAAAGGCAATGCTAAAGAATGTCCAAATTACCATACAACTGGACTCATTTCACATGCCAGCAAGATTATGCTCAAAATCCTTCAAGCCAGATTCATCTATGTGTGAATTGAGAACTTCCAGATGTACAAACTGAATTTAGAAAAGACACAGGAACCAGACAGAGGTCAAATTGCCAACAACTTCTGGGTCATAGGAAAAACAAGAGAATTCCAGAAAAACATCAAATTCTGCCTCACTGACTAAACTAAAGCCTTTGACTATGTGGATCACAGAAAACTGTGGAATATTCTTAAAGAGATGAGAATACCAGACCACCTTAACTGCCTCCTGAGAAAGCTGTATGCAAGACAAGAAGCAACAATTATAACTGGACATGGAACTACAGACTGGTTCAAATTGGGAAAGGAGTACATCAAGGCTGTGTATTGTCACACAGCTTATTTAACTTCTATGCAGAGTACATCATGTGAAATGTCAGGCTGGATGAAGCTCAAACTGGAATCAAGACTGCTTGGAGAAAAAACAACTACGTAAGAAGCAGATGATACCACTTTAGTGGCAGAAAGTGAAGAGGAACTAAAGAGCCTTTTGAGGAAGGTGAAAGAAGAGAGTGAAAAAGCAGGCTTAAAACTCAACATTCAAAAAACAATGATCATGGCATGCTGTCCTGTCACTTCATGGCAAACAGATGGGGGGAAAGTGGAAATAGTGTCAGATTTCATTATCTTGGACTCCAAAATCACTAAGGATTGGGACTGTAGCCATGAAATTAAAAGATGCTTGCTCCTTGGGAAAAAAGCTATGACAAAATTAGACAGTGTGCTAAAAAGCAGAGACATCACTTTGCTAACAAAGACCTATATAGTCAAAGATATGATTTTACCAGGAGTCATGTATGGATGTGAGAGCTGGGCCTTATAGAAAGCTGAGTGCCAAAGAAGTGATGGTTTTGAACTGTGGTGCTGGAGAAAACTCTTGACAGTCCTTTAGACAACAATGAGATCAAATCAATCAATCCTAAGAGAAATCAACACTGAATATTCGTTGGAAGGACTGATGCTGAAGCTGAAGCTCTAATACTTTGGTGACTTGATGCGACAAGCTGACTCATTGGAAAAGCTTCTGATACTGGGAAAGACTGAAGGTAAGAAGAGAAGGAGGTGACAGAGGATGAGATGGTTGGATGGCATTATTGACTCAATGGACACAAGTTTGAGCAAACTGAGGGAAATGGTGAAGGACAGGGGCAAGCCTAACATGCTGCAGTTCATTAGGTAGTACAGTCAGACACGACTTTGCAGCTGAACAACAACTTCTTATTTTCCATATGACTATAATTGTGACTATTACTGCCATCCTAGTGGATTTCAAATGATATTTCATTATGATCTTGATTTTCATTTCCTAATGTCTAGTAATATAGAGCATTTTTCATTAGTATATCTTCTCTGGAGACATGTTTATTCAAATTCTTGTTCAGTTCAGTTGCTCAGTCTTGTCCGACTCCATGCAACCACATAGACTGCAGCACGCCAGGCTTCCCTGTCCATCACTAGCTCCCAGAGCTTGCACAAACTCTTATCCATCAAGTCGATGATGCCATCCAACCACCTGATCCTCTGTCATCTCCTTCTCCTCTTTCCCAGCAATAGGGTCTTTTTCAGTGAGTCAGTTCTTCACATCATATGGCCAAATATTGGAGTTTCAGCTTCAGCATCAATCCTTCCAATGAATCTGCAGGACTGATTCCCTTTAGGATTGCCTGCTTTGATATCCTTGCAGTCCAAGAAACTCTCAAGAGTCTTCTCCAACACAACAGTTCAAAAGCTTCAGTTTTTCGGTGCTCAGCTTTCTTTACAGTCCAACTCTCACACCTATTAGTAACTACTGAAAAACCATAGCTTTGACTAGATGGACCTTTATCGGCAAAGTTATCAATCTGCTTTTTAATACACTGTATACGTTTATCATAGCTTTCCTTCCAAGGAGCAAGTGCATTTTAATTTCAAGGCTGCATTCACCATCTGCATTGATTTTGGAGCCCAAGAAAATAAAGTCTATCACTGTTTCCACTGTTTCCATTCACCATCTTTTTGCCATGAAATGATGGGATCAGATGCCATGATCTTCGTTTTTGGATGCTGAGTTTTAAGCCAGCTTTTTCACTCTCCTCTTTCATTTTCATCAAGAGGCTCTTTAGTTCCTCTACACTTTTTGACATACCGGTTGTGTCATCTGCATATCTGGGGTTATTGATATTTCTCCTAGCAATCTTGAGTCCAGCTTGTGCTTCATCCAGCATAGCATTCCCCATGATACACTCTGCATAGAAGTTAAATAATCAGGGTGACAATATATAGCCTTGATGTAGTCTTTCCCGATTGAGAACCAATCCGTTGTTCCATGTCCAGTTCTAACTGTTGCTTCTTGATCTGCATAGAGATTTCTCAGGAGGCAGGTCAGGTGTCTGGTATTCCCATCTCTTGAAGAATTTCCAGAGTTTCTTGTGATTCTCACAGTCAAAGGCTTTGGCGTAGTCAATAAAGCAGAAGTAGATGTTTTTCTGGTATTCTCTTGCTTTTTCAATGAGTCAACAGATGTTGTCAATTTGATCTCTGATTCCTTTACCTTATTGAAACCCAGCTTGACCATCTGGAAATTCACATTTCACTTGCTGCTGAAGCCTGGCCTGGAAAATTTTGAGAATGACTTTGCTAGCGTGTGAGATGAGTGCAATTGTGCAGTAGTTTGGTCATGCTTTGGCATTGCTTTCTTTGGGATTGAAATGAAAACTGATCTTTTCCAGTCCTATAACCACTGCTGAGTTTTCCAAATTTGTTGACATATTGAGTGCAGCACCTTCACAGCATAATCTTTCAGGATTTGAAAAAGCTCAACTGGAATTCCATCGCCTCCACTAGCTTTATTCATTGTGATGCTTCCTAAGTCCCACTTGACTTCCCATTCCAGGATGTCTGGCTCGGTGAATGAGGACACCATCATGGTTATCTGGGTCATGGAGGTCTTTTTTTGTACAGTTCTTCTGCGTATTCCTGCCACCTCTTATCAATATCTTCATATAACCACTGCTGAGTTTTCCAAATTTGTTGACATATTGAGTGCAGCACCTTCACAGCATAATCTTTCAGGATTTGAAAAAGCTCAACTGGAATTCCATCGCCTCCACTAGCTTTATTCATTGTGATGCTTCCTAAGTCCCACTTGACTTCCCATTCCAGGATGTCTGGCTCGGTGAATGAGGACACCATCATGGTTATCTGGGTCATGGAGGTCTTTTTTTGTACAGTTCTTCTGCGTATTCCTGCCACCTCTTATCAATATCTTCTCTTTCTCTGTTGGGTCCACACCATTTCTGTCCTTTATTGTGCCCATCTTTGCATGAAATATTCCCTTGGTATCTCTAATTTTCTTGAAGACATCTATAGTCTTTCCATTCTATTGCTTTCCTCTAATTCTTTGTGTTGATCACTGAAGAAGGCCTTCTTATCTCTCCTGCTGCTCTTCTGCATTCAAGTGGGTATATCTTTCTTTATCTCCTTTGCCTTGTGCTTCTCTTCTTTTCTCAACTATTTGTAAGGCTTCCTCAGACAACCATTTTGCATTTTTGCATTTCTTTTTCTTGGGACTGTCTTGATCCCTGCCTCCTGTACAATGTCAGGAACCTCTGTCCGTCCATAGTTCTTCAGGCACTCTATCAGATCTAATCCCTTGAACCCTTTATCACTTCCACTGTATGGTCCTAAGGGATTTGATTTAGGTCATCCCTGAATCATGATGCTGTGACAGTGCTGCACTCAATATGCCAGCAAATCTGGAAAACTCAGCAGTGGCCACAGGACTGGAAAAGGTCAGTTTTCATTCCAACCCCAAAGAAAGGCAATGCCAAAGAATGCTCAAACTACCACACAATTGCACTCATCTCACATGCTAGTAAAGTAATGCTCAAAATTCTCCAAGCCAGGCTTCAGCAATACGTGAACCATGAACTTCCTGATGTTCAAGCTGGTTTTAGAAAACGCCAAGGAACCAGAGATCAAACTGCAAACATCTGATGGATCATGGAAAAAGCAAGAGAGTTCCAGAAAAACATCTGTTTCTGTTTATTGACTATGCCAAAGCCTTTGATTGTGTGGATCACAAGAAACTGTGGAAAATTCTGAAAGAGATGGGAATACTAGACCACCTGGCCTGCCTCTTGAGAAATCTGTATGCAGGTCAGGAAGCAACAGTTAGAACTTGACATGGAACAACAGACTGGTTCCAAATAGGAAAAGGAGTGCGTTAAGACTGTATATTGTCACCATGCTTATTTAACTCCAATGCAGAGTACATCATGAGAAACGCTGGACTGGAAGAAACACAAGCTGGAATCAAGATTGCCGGGAGAAATATCAATAACCTCAGATATGCAGATGACACCGCCCTTATGGCAGAAAGTGAAGAGGAACTAAAAAGCCTCTTGATGAAAGTGAAAGAGGAGAGTGAAAAAGTTGGCTTAAAGCTCAACATTCAGAAAACGAAGATCATGGCATCTGGTCCCATCACTTCATGGGAAATAGATGGGGAAACAGTGGAAACAGTGTCAGACTTTATTTTTGGGGGGGCTCCAAAATCACTGCAGATGGTGATTGCAGCCATGAAATTAAAAGACGCTTACTCCTTGGAAGAAAAGTTATGACCAACCTAGATAGCATATTCAAAAGCAGAGACATTACTTTGCCGACTAAGGTCCGTCTAGTCAAGGCTATGGTTTTTCCAGTAGTCATGTATGGATGTGAGAGTTGGACTGTGAAGAAGGCTGAGCGCTGAAGAATTGATGCCTTTGAACTGTGGTGTTGGAGAAGACTCTTGAGAGTCCCTTGGACTGCAAGGAGATCCAACCAGTCCATTCTGAAGGAGATCAGCCCTGGGATTTCTTTGGAAGGAATGATGCTAAAGCTGAAGCTCCAGTACTTCGGCCACCTCATGCGAAGAGTTGACTCATTGGAAAAGACTCTGATGCTGGGAGGGATTGGGGGCGGGAGGAGAAGGGGACGACAGAGGATGAGATGGCTGGATGGCGTCACTGACTCAATGGACGTGAGTCTGAGTGAACTCCGGGAGTTGGTGATGGACAGGGAGGCCTGGCGTGCTGCGATTCATGGGGTCACAAAGAGTCGGACACGACTGAGCGACTGAACTGAACTGAAAATTGCACCATTAGGCATTAACATACAAAAAATGAATCACTAGTAAATCTCAAGCCTCCTTATTCTACTTTTAAGTCGACATTCACCTTTCTACTCTTTTAATCTATGTAAACTCAAATGTTCATTCTTTTCAACTCCATTCTCTTCAACTCTTTCTTATGTTCCTTTGTAGATACGACAGGAATATAATAGCATTGGTTTTATGTAGTGTGTAAATAGGTATAAATACTTATGCCTACTTATCTACATACACATACACCTTATTTTGAATGTCTGCTTTGGAGTCTATAAAATGTATCCATCTATCTAATTTATTTATCACAAAAGCCCTTTGAAATCAGTGCTTTTGACCCCAATTTTTGCCTTTAGAAATAAGGGAGCCTAGGTTTTCTTAATCCATCTTAAACTGAGTTTCTTACCCTTTCCTCACTATTTAAATAATATTCTATATTTTTTAAACATAGAAATACGTGTTGTCCCTTTGGGGGCCGTGCATTTATTCCATGGGATTCTGAGGTTCCCACTGTTTTGACCCACACTTTTGGGAACTGATTTCAGGGCTTATTCTAAGACTCTCAGTGGTAGAAAAATTTGGTCTTTTGAGAGTGGATTTAATTTTTGGAGAGGATATACTGTCTCCAAAAGCCAAGCCTGATGAGCAACTGGGGGTGGATCAAACTGGGTAATGCTGTTTTTGTTCATTGATAAGGTGTGAATCTGAAGGAATAAGTGTGACTCAGATACAGGCTCTGTAGGCATTTTCCCAAAGGTGCTCCAAAATGTGAAGTACTGGCACTGAAGAGGTTACTTTTGAAAGACAAAAGTCACTTGTTTAAAATGCTGAAAATTTTATTGAAACAAAGTAGGCTCTTTGCTTTTTAGGCAGGCAGTGGTCATTACAGCATAGGGGACCAGCCTGTTCTGTGATGATTTAAGTATAATTTTACATTCACTGACCACACCTATAGAACAAAGGCTCCAACCACTCAGTAGGAGTCACTTATTTTGAAAACTCTAGGCTTTGCCTACTTAAATAACACATAACCTCTTCAATCTCCTTAGTAAGCACTGGATCAAAATCAAGAGTGGACTGAACATCCTGCTTCTGTAGAAAGTGAAGTCGCTCAGTCATGACCGACTCTTTGTGACTCCATGGACTGTAGCCTACAAGGCTTCTCTGTTCATGGAATTTTCCAGGCAAGAATACTGGAGTGGGTTGCCATTTCCTTTTCCAGGAGATCTTCCCAAACCCAGGGATTGAACCCTGATCTCTTGCATTGTAGGCAGCGCTTTACCGTCTGAGCCACCAGGGAAGTACTGCTGTGCTGCTGTAGGAAACACCTTAATGAAGAGAAGTGCTTCTGTTAATTGGATTGAGGAATCTCAAAAGCTAGGTAACTTACTCCAAACCTCCCAAATATAAAGAACTGGTTGTAGATTTATCCCGTGCTAGCAGGACTGAGTGCTAGTAAAACTCAGTTCAGGACTGAGCAACAAATGTAATAGGCAACATTCAACATCCTTTTAGTCCTGGGTGGCCACAGTGTGAAAAAGGACTTTAAGGGTCCAGTGACAGAAACATGCTGGAAAATAAATAATGGGATTCAGGAGAAATCCACTCAAAAGCAGTAAGGAGCAGTCACAGCTCTGTGGCATCTTTCTTCTTTGCCACTGAAATGTAGCCAATGCTTCGTGGCCGGGTGTGCAGCGCACTTGCACGCAGCACATGGCACAGTGCCTTTCCTGAGGGTCACTAGATTTTCATAGTCCTTTGAAGAAACCCTGATGCCTCTCCTTCTAATGCTTTGTCTGCAAAGTACAAGCATATAGAAATTAGCCTTGCTGGAGTTCTTAGAAGCTACAAACCCAGGGTTGCCAGCTTTGGATTTTTCTATTATATTGTGCAATGACACAGTCAAGGTGCTCAGTTCTTGAACCATTATGCAGTAAAGGAGCGCACAGGTACTCCTTTAGGAATGTCCACTTGTAATGCAAGTTTGTTCTGTGGCATACTGCTACTGCTGCTGCTGCTAAGTCGCTTCAGTCATGTCCGACTCTGTGTGACCCCATAGACGGCAGCCCACCAGGCTCCCCTGTCCCTGGGGTTCTCCAGGCAAGAACACTGGAGTGGGTTGCCATTTCCTTCTCCAATGCATGAAAGTGAAAAGTGAAAGTGAAGTCGCTCAGTCGTGTCCGACTCTTCGCAACTCCATGGACTGCAGCCCACCAGGCTCCTCCATCCATGGGATTCTCCAGGCAAGAGTACTGGAGTGGGGTACCATTGCCTTCTCCTCTGTGGCATATGTTTCTTAAAAGAGAAAGAGCCCGTCAGAGAGATGGTATTGGCCAGAGAGGGCTACCACTAATGTATGCTTCGACAAGTGACTTTTACAGCTAAAGTTGGACTACTCTTTTCCTTCTGGCTTTGATCTAAGCCTTAGTCATTCATTACACATTATTATAAACCATCGATTTAAATTCCACTGCCTTTCCTTATACTATCCTCCTTGGTCTTCCTTTCTAGGCCCATTAAAGGAATTGTTTCTTAGAAACAGTATGAAGAGGAACCAACAGCCCTGCAATATTGCCATATTTCCTTCTTTCTCCACCTCTTATTTACCTCTCTTTCTCAAAATCACCTGCATTATGAAGTCTTCCATTTGTACCTGAGTGTGTGAACCTTTTAAATTTCACATAATACCAAAAACATAAGAAAAAAACTTTAATAAATGTACTACTTAAGCATATGCCGTTTTAAACGTTAACTTTTCCTCTGACCTTATGTAAAATGTAAAGATGTAAACAGTATCATAATCACCCTCCCACTTAATTGTCACCAAGGCAACCAGAACTTTCAAGCAACTGGCAAAAGTTTCCATTGTAGGTAAAATCTGGGGAAGCACTGCCCAGAAAGCCTGCATTCCAAAGCTGGCTGTCTAGGTCTTCCCACATATGGGAAACGCTAAAGTTACTTAGAAATAGATTACATGTGCTAATTGCAGCCATTGATGGTTTTGGAAGAGAAGGGATTCTGTGACTTTCATCTGCTGATTGTGACACATTATTGGTTTGTGTGCATCTGGGGCAAAGGGTTCAGGGTGGTATAAAAATTGTTGTGTTTACTAAAGAAATATTGCTCCATACATGAATTGTCTTTAAGGTGCTAGAAAGTGGGTTTCTTTTTTTCTTTTCTTATTTTTTTTTAGAGTAAACAATGACACAGACTAGTGGAGAAGTGCAAATGTCCATTTCTTTCTCTGTCTTATGAAACAGAAAAGCAAATCTTAGCCCTTAGGATGAAGTGGACAAAGATGGAGGGTACTGGGGGAGGAGCAAAAGGAATATGAGAGATTTAACGCATTCATCTCTAATTTCCTACATTCTTCTGAATCATTCTGTTCTCTATTCTTGGACCTATACAAAATTTGGTTTTCATCAGTGTAGGGAAGTACTGATTCAGCTGGTCATGGGGAACTCTCAGAAGATATCTAGTCCAGCCCTTTTCATTATTCTTTTGTTCTTTCCTTCATTTATTTACCAAACATTTTAAAACACTCACTCTATTCAAGGTGAAAGTGATACAAATATAAATAAGGCATAGTCCCTGCTCAGAAAGAATTCACAGCCTAGTGGGGGGGAGGCAGAGATGTAATAATAGAAAGGGAAGGGATTGAGTTGTGTCCAAAGTACAGTGGGGGCACAAAAGGGAGAATGATTACTTTTTCCAAAGGAAGTTTAAATAATGATAATAATCCAAAGAGCAGGTGATACCATTACTGATGAAGAAACGAAGCACAGAGAAGGGAGGTGAGTTGCCTAAAGTCTTGTGGGAGGCAGACTGTGACATCACCTTACCATCATCATCGATGTCACACCTCAGCACAGTAATAATAAATTTTAGCCTTATTCCTATACATTAGTGAGGATACCGGAACCATTCACTCAAAGAACAACACAAACAAAATTATATTCTCCTGTGGAACACAGGATGCCAGAGAGAATGATTACAGGGAAAGATTCAATACTTCCTCTCCTTTTACTTCTTTCTTTTACCTCTCCCCAGCATTATTTTGCTCAGCTAGAGCTACCCAAGATAGCCTAGACTTGGGGCTTCATAAGTCTTGTCTAAATAAGCTGTCAGAAAGGTTCAAGGTGTATTTGTAAGACTGAAGTCTTAGAGTTGGTAAAAGATTGTATTTCTAAACATCCATAGCTGAGACCTTAGACCGATGAGTGCATGTGTCACCCTCATCTGGGAGTAACAAGGAGTCCACTCTGCTGTGGCAGCATCAGTGGAGAGAAGTTTTACTGCATGAAAGGAAAACAGTCTTTCCCTTCTCTCACATTAATCTAACACCTCATTCCCCAACGATGCCACTCTCTGGAAATGTTACTCAAGTTACTAACAATACCGAATTCCAGGGGCTCCTTTATTAAGCCTTCATCTGAGAGTTTTGCTTCACAAGGTTTGAACATTAAGAAAACTAACAGCAACAGCAGACACAATCTGGCAATCTGGTAAGCTGTTTTTATCATTACTTGTTAATAATAAAGACAAAGTTAAGGAATAATTAGCTCACTTCTTTCTCTAGCATATTTGTGAAATAAGCCCATATCCCTTTTAGAGATAAGATATATATATATCAGAGGGCTTCCCAGGTGGCTTAGTGGTAAAGAACCCGCCTGCCAATGCAGCAGATGTAGGTTTGATCCCTGGGTTGAGAAGATCCTCTGGAGTAGGACATGGCAATTCACTCCAGTATTCTTGCCTGGAAAATTCCATGGACAGAGGAGCCTGGTGGGCTGCAGTACATAGGGTCACAAAAGGGTTGGACACAACTAAGCAACTAAAATACCAGCAGCAATGTATATCAGAGGGAATAAGATGGTGGATGATTTATCTAAGAATATGGAAAATATAATAAATCGGTAGTGCTAGAGGCAATGACACAGACACTCAGACTATATCTCAGGAGCAAAGATAGCTTGGGGTCCCTGTATCATGACATGCCAAAGCTGAATGCTATTTTATTGTTCTATGTTCTCTTACCCAAGACTTTGACTGTCTTACTGGCTAATTTTACTTGTGTGAAAGAGGGAGACAGATGGACCCAGCTGCCAAGATAGACAGTGTGGACATGCGGTGCTAGGTTCATGCCGTAACTGGTGATCACACCTTAGTAGAACCTTGCAACATTTCTTGTAATCCCAGTGGGGCCTCCCCTGAGAGGAGACAGCAATTATGTGTAGTGGCTTTCAGATATAAACAAATGTTCATGGGGGACTGGCTTTTAATCAGTCAAGTCATTTCATTCATGGCTTAGGTCAAACTGGAATGAAGGTTTCTGATCAGGGAAATTGAGCGCATTCATTTATGTATCAGCCAGTGTTTTAAAAACTTGGGTACATTTCTCTTTTCCTTCAGAGAGCTGACTGTACAGTATATTTAAGGCTCAGAAAGCACTTTAGAAACAGACTGTATCTTAAAAATAACTCTATATCTCCTTTTGTACTTATCTCAAGTACACTAGTATGCATTTGACCATTTTCCATTGCTATTATTTCTTATGACCCAGTGCCATATGCTGGAAAGGGGTAACATAGAATATTTTGTTTTTATGGGAACTATGGTGGTACCATATTGCTTCTGTTTCTCTGTCTCTATCTCTTATTAACTGTTCTTCACAAAATGCTCTAAGATGATAACAACTGAGAAAATCATTTTTAAAATCCATAGAAAAGACATGTTAAAACTTTATATCAAAATGGTTAGAAACCATAGTATCATTTCCTCATTCATTGGTTGGAATGAAACCAAAACTGTGCAAATGAATGAGCAGATGTGGAAAACATGCGCTGTGTACACCAAAGGGTCCGGAACCATGATGACCTGCAATTCCCTTGTCTCACTGAAAATTTGGTAAGACCACAATTCCTCTGAAGAGCTGTGGGCAAGATGTCAATCCAAAACAAAAAGAGATGCTAGGCACATTGCGGCATAAAAAGAGGTAAGTCAAATCCTTAGGGAGAGCTGTATAAGCTAGTTTGGGAAATGAGATAACATGCAGAGGAAAAAAAAATCATGAAATCATTAGGCAAGCAGTCTGTGACTGAGTATTAAGCTGTGAATCAAAGTAGGGAATGGTTAGGGACAAGTTTTCTGGGAGATTGAAGACTTCAAGGAGTCCTTTCAGAAAAGTAAGATTTGGGTTTGGATTCCTTGGAGGAGTCAAGAATTGTGCTAGGACTGAAATCTAGACAGTGTATTCAAATGCAGAGACATAACTTTGCCCACAAATGTCTGTATACTCAAAGCTATGGTTTTTCTGGCAGTGATGTGTAGATGTAAGAGTTGGACCATAAAGAAGGCTGAGTGCTGAAAAACTGATGCTTTTGATTGTGGTGTTGGAGAAGACTCTTGAGAGTCCCTTGGACTGCAAGGAGATCAAACCAGTCAATCCTAAAGGAAATCAACTTTGAATATTCATTGGAAGGACTGATGCTGAAGCTTCAATACTTTGGGTACCTGATGTGAAGAGTTGACTTACTGGAAAAGGCCCTGATGCTGGGAAAGATAGAAGGCAGGAGAAGAAGGAGCCAACAGAGGAGATGTTTGGATGGCATCACCAACTCGATGGACATGAACTTGAACAAGCTCCGGGAGATGGTGAAGGACAGGGAAGCCTGGTGTGTTGCAGTCCATGAGGTCGCAAAGAGTCAGACACGACTAAGCAGCTGAACAACAACACTCATTTAACATTCCATATGTGGTAGGCACCTGGAATTCATTTGTCATAATCATTCTATGAAGTAGGCACTATCATTACTCTCATTTTTACTGAAGAGGAAACTGAGGAACAGAGATTAAGTTACTTGCCCCAAACCACCCAGCTAATGAGTGGCAGAACCAGGATTCAAATCCAAACAGTTTAGATCCAAGTCAATGCACTTAGCCACTACAGTATGCTACAATTTGCTGAACTTTTCTGAGATCAGTTTTCCCATTTAAAAAATACAGAAAATAATTCCTTTTGGTCCAATTGTGAGGAAAGATTAGACAGGCAGTGAAAGTGCCTGGCACAAGGAAGGCACTCCATAAAAAGCTGCTGCTTTTCTTAATTTCCTCTCTTGGAAACTCAGCCTTTTTCTGGTTCTTAGAAGGAACCCTGACTTGGTATTTTCCAGAATACCTTTCCACTTGGATCTTCTACCCCTGCTTGATTCTTGAGCCCATTACTATACTCCATTTGTTTTTTGAATGCTCTCTTAGTACATATTATGTCCCCAGCCTCAAGTGCCTACCTCACTATATGGAGTAAGTAAACCTCCAGAATATAAGCCCTCCTGGTCAGTAGTTATAGAACCATACCTAGTTGTGTTAAGAAAGCATATCTCTGAAGTAATTGGAGACTTACGTCCCTATAAGCACTTACGTACTCAGCAGGTACTTCATAAATATCTGTGTTGATTGTGTGCTTGGCTCTGTGCTATGTGATGCATGGGATACAAAACAAATAGAAAAAAAGAAAAAGAATACAAAACAGGATAAAGGGAGTAGGGAGTACAATAGGGGCCAAGAAGTTCTATCCTTCATTCAGGGTATACTTCCTACCCCGCCCTCACCCCCACCGACAACATTTAGCCATTCTTCATCTGCTAGGCTGAGGCGCCAGCTTCCAGGATCTAAATAATCTGATAAAAGTAACCTGTGCCAAAAGTGTTCATCTAGCTAACAGGTTAATGTGTTATTCTTCCTGGGTAATTTGTTCATTTAGAGAAGGGTTTTTTGAAGACATTATGGCATGATGTCAGGAAATTTCACATCTCTTTGCAGCCTGGAGAGGAAGAGAATGCCCCCCTCCAACCTAGGCTTTCAGGATTAGCCTTCGTCTGATTTCTGTGGTCATTTTCAAAATCTCTCTGGTGCCAATGCGACTGTCTGATGTCTTTTAACATGCCCCACTCAAGTGTGATTCAAAGGGAAAAACTCATGGTTCTCTTCTTTTGTATTTGGGATGCATGTGATCAGAGGTAAAGAATCTGCCTGCAGGGTAGGAGACGTGGGTTCAATCCCTGGGTTGGGGAGATCCCCTGGAGAAGGAAATAGCAACTCACTCCAGTATTCTTACCTGGAGAATCTCATTAATAGAGGAGCCTGACAGGCTACAGTCCATGGCGTTGCAAAAAAGGCAGACATGACTTAGCAACTGAACAACAATCTCTCCGGACCCAGGAAGAAAATTCTCCTGATTGCAAGAGGAGCTGAGAAATAGGCTATTTGTCCATGGATGAAATTAGTCAGCACTCTTGATCTGGTAGGCAGAATTCTAAGTGCTTTACCTATGTTATCATTTAATTCTCACCACAAACACCATGACACAGGTGCTATCTCTGTCTCCAGTTTTAAAAAAAGAATTGAGGCAGAGAGAGAGTAACTTGTTAAGATCACACTCTTAGTAGGTGAGCACAGGGAATGGGGCTGTAAGATCTATACTTTGTATCAATCAACATCTCACATTCAAGTTTCCCTTCTTGAATAGCAACAGCAGGTGGACCAGACATAGTGACTGGCTCACAGCGATTCGCCATTGAGCCACACATTCTCATGCCACGCCTCCCATTTGCAGGCCAGAGACAGATCACTCATCTGGAACTCTGACCTTGCTAGTAGGAGCTAGTAGGAGTTACTCTGGGGCTGATATCACCTTGTTCTTTTCTGTGTTGCACAAGATTGACAAAGAACTGGCTCTCGAGTTCTCCCTTCTCCAGTCCACACCAAAAAGGGAAGGAATGCTTAAACCCGAGCGGTTACTCTGAAGATTTGGTAAGGAGCCATTCAAGTGTGACTAATTCTATTTTCTGAAAGTAAAAGGAAGAGGTGCCAAATTGTGCCTCCAGTATGACTAGAGCCAAAGCCAGTCTTGTCTCTGTCACAGGCAAGCCCTTCAAATCTGCAATGGCCTCCATCTACTCTCACCAGTGGACCACTATGTTCCAGGCCCTGTAGGTGCTTTCAAACCTTCATCATATATAACACTATAATATATGCTACAAGGAAGGTTCTAGAATTTTCTGAATTTCATTCATGAGGAAATTGAGAGAGATTAAATATTGTCCGAGGTCACTATATTACCAACAGATATTTTTTAGCTTCTTGCTCATTTTCTGCCTTTGTTCATTACCATTCAGTATCATCTCAGGTTCCATGATTAAAGGTACTGGTTCATACTGATATTATATTCATAATATCATGAAAGCAAAAATGTGATGAGATCATAATTATATTTTCAGAGATCATAATCATTGTACCAACATGTTCCATGGAGGTTAGAGCATGTTTTAACATGAGTAAAAGTTAGACATTTAAAACCTTGAAAATTGGAATAGGAAGGATTTCCTATACATGCGAATGTAAATCTTTCATATTTATGTTTACTGCTTTTTCTGTGGTGACAAATCTAATGAAATTATGATATGGAGTGTTTATTACTTCACATCTTTTCAAGCCTTNCTATTAGTCTTTGGCCTGCTTCATTCCGCATTCCAAGGCCAAAGGTACCATATGTAAAATAGATAGCCAATGGGAATTTGCTGTGTGGCTCAGGAAACTCAAACAGGGGCTCTGTATCAACCTAGAGGGGTGTCTGGGGAGGGAAATAGGGAGCTTCAAAAGGGAGGGGATATAGGCATACCTATGGCTGACTCATGTTGAGGTTTGACAGAAAACAGCAAAAATCTGTAAAGCAATTATCCTTCAATAAAAAATAAATTAATTTTTAAAAAAGAAAGGAAAATGGAAAAACTAATGTAAAATGAAAGAGGTCTGGCTAGATTAACTACCGCCCTTAATAGAAAACATCTGCTGATCCGTGATCTACTCTGTCATATATTTTTTTCTCCAACTCATTGTACTCAAGTAAAGTTATCATAAGGAAGGATTTCCACTATCATCCCCTCCACCACAAAGAAAGATGGTATATCCATGACTGTAAGTGGAAAATCAACAGTCACCAAAAGGCAAGGAAGAAAAAAATGTAAAAACAATGGAAGCAACATGATATTGAGTTCTAGCCAAGCTCTGTTACCTGCCCAGGCTCCGAGTCCAAGGCCCACTGCCTGTTTGCTAAAGAGAGGGATTAGAGCCAGTGCTGGGAGCTGAGGGCACCCAACTGAGATTTTCTCCATGACCAGAGGACTGAAAGTGATTTGAAAAGAGTATACATTTGTCTGTGTGAGTCAAGAAGTTATGCAACATGATGCCCCAGATCATCTCACACCCCATCAGAAATCATCTCATATACCAGGCAGCACTTTTGACATATGGGAAGATACTCAACCAATTCATCATGTGAATCCCAAAGCAAACAACGGCTGACATGGATGCCATCCACTCAAACTGGTAACCCGTTTATTTTTTTAATTGGCCTCAAGTATGTACATCACTGAGAAGCATGTGCTTTGGGCAAATCACGCTTACTTCCTGTTTTGACTTGAACGCATCTCACAGACAGAAAATCAGAGAGCACAGGAACACACGCAGTGTGAGCCTTTAGAGAGAAGACAATTAGATCTCAAACAACTTGCCGGGGCCACCTGGCTGAACCAAGATGTGGACCCAAGGTGCCACTCCGGATCTTGAGATATTCATAAATTCTGAACCTTGAGAAATACTGTCTCCAAGCTCAAAATCATAAGGAAAGATGTGCTTTCAACAAAAACATGACTCCTTATGAAACAGTAAACACAACTAACAATCACTATTTTGAAGGTAATTCATATAGATTGTTTCTTTTTTTTAAATGTACTTACTTGCTTGGCTGCTCTGCATGGCATGTGGGAGCTAGTTCCCCAGCCAGGATGGAACCCGTGCCCCCACCTGCAGTGGAAGGGCGGAGTCTTAACCACCGGACCACCAGGGAAGTCCCTAGATCACATTTTTTTTAAACATCAGCTCCTTACTATGGCCTACAAGACCCCACATGATCTGGCCCTGCCTCCCTCTTAGACTTCAGCTCTCCCCTCTCCCCTGGTCCAAATGTTCTAGCCGCACTGGCTGACAGGTACAGGGGGCTGTCCTGTGTATTGTAAGCAACATCTCTAGTCTCTACCTGCTAGATGCCAATAGCACCAGCCTCCTCAGTTATGACACTCAAAAACGTCCCCAGGGACTTCCCTGGTGGTCCAGTCCCGCAGCCAAAAAACCAAAACATAAAACAGAAGCAATACTGTACCAAATTCAATAAAGACTTTAAAAATGGTCCACATGAAAAAAACTTAAAGAAAAAATCTCCAGATATTGCCAAATGTCCCCCAGAGCAGAGGGAGCACCAATAGACCCAGCACTGTATCTTTTTTTGGTTTGGATATGTAAGTGGCACTAGCAGTAGAGAACCCACCTGCCAGTGCAGGAGACACAAGAGGTTTGATCCCTGGGTTGGGAAGATCCCCTGGAGTATTCTTGCCTGGAGAATTCCATGGACAGAGGAGCCTGGCAGGCTATATAGTCCATGGGTTCGCAAAGAGTCAGTCATGACTAAAGCGACTTAGCACACGCACGTAAGTTTCTAAGCCACCCTGGGAGTGGAATTCTAAACACACCCTACCGTCCAGGAGGGTGGGCTCTACCACTTGAAGGATTCCATGTGGTTTATTCACTGTGATGGATTCTGGGCATGCAAGCTTGAGCCTGGGCTGAGGCAGAGTGAAACTGCTTGCCATAAAAAAGGATAAGGAGATTTTGAGAAAGAGCTGACGGAGTCGAAAGCCTGAATACCTCAACCCACTGAAAAAAAGAGAAAATCAACGCAGCTAGTCTCAAGGAGGGCATCCATTCCTCGTTCTGAGGGGGAGAACAGAAATATCCAGCGGCAATCTTTCGAGTTGCATGATGCAAGCTCCATCTGCATCTCACTATGAAATTTCCAGCAAAGCCCACAGTGCTCAATGCTTTCATGTGACTTTGGGGCTTCCTTGGGGGACCCTGAAAAGGTGTGGAGTTTTGTGTCCAGGTTGCCACAAGGTTAAAACAGAAACAACATGAGTGGAGGCAGAAGTTAGATTACAAGGGGCCACAGTCATCTGAGTTACCCACTCAGTTCAGTTCAGTTCAATTGCTCAGTTGTGTCTGACTCTTTGCGACCCCATGAATTGCAACACGCCAGGCCTCCCTGTCCATCACCAACTCCCAGAGTTCACTCAAACTCACGTCCATTGAGTCCGTGATGCCATCCAGCCATCTCATCCTCAGTCATCTCCTTCTCCTCCTGCCCCCAATCCCTCCCAGCATCAGGGTCTTTTCCAATGAGTCAACTCTTCACATGAGGTGGCCAAAGTACTGGAGCTTCAGTTTTAGCATCATTCCTTCCAAAGAAATCCCAGGGTTGATCTCCCTCAGAATGGACTGGTTGGATCTCCTTGCAGTCCAAGGGACTCTCAACAGTCTTCTCCAACACCACAGTTCAAAAGCATCAATTCTTCGGTGCTCAGCCTTCTTCACAGTCCAACTCTCACATCCAACACATGAGGTGGCCAAAGTACTGGAGCTTCAGTTTTAGCATCATTCCTTCCAAAGAAATCCCAGGGTTGATCTCCCTCAGAATGGACTGGTTGGATCTCCTTGCAGTCCAAGGGACTCTCAACAGTCTTCTCCAACACCACAGTTCAAAAGCATCAATTCTTCGGCGCTCAGCCTTCTTCACAGTCCAACTCTCACATCCATACATGACCACAGGAAAAACCATAGCCTTGACTAGACGGACCTTTGTTGGCAAAGTAACATCTCTGCTTTTGAATATGGTATCCACTAAACACCTATAAAAACTAAACAGACAGAGGCAGGCTGGGGATGAGGCAGCCCCCACATCACCCCATCTCCTCCACCTGGAATATCCCTCCCCTCACTTCCCACCTGCTCACCCTGCCACTTCATCAGGCTAGTCTGGTGTCAGCTCAGCCATCGCCTCCCACCCAGGGACTGAAAAGTGAAAGTCGCTCAGTCATGTTCGACTCTTTGTGACCCCATGGACTATACAATCCGTGGACTTCTCTAGGCCAGAATACTGGATATTCTGAAGGCAAAGAACAGTTTCCCTTCTCCAGGAGATTTTCCCAACCCAGGAATTGACCCCCGGTCTCCTGCACTGCAGGCAGATTCTTTACCAGCTGAGCCACAAGGGAGGGACTGAACCCACTATGTTATATTCACCTGCTGCTGTTGCTGCTAAGTGGCTTCAGTCGTGTCTGACTCTGTGCCACCCCACAGACGGCAGCCCACCAGGCTCCCCCGTCCCTGGGACTCTCCAGGCAAGAACACTGGAGTGGGTTGCCATTTCCTTCTCCAGTGCATGAAAGTGAAAAGGGAAAGTGAAGTCACTCAGTCATGTCCGACTCTTCACGACCCCATGGACTGCAGTCCACCAGCCTCCTCCATCCATGGGAGTTTCCAGGCAAGAGTACCGGAGTGGGGTGCCATTGCCTTCTCCATTATAATCACCTACCGAGTGTCTATCTCCTCCACCACCTTCCAGACTGAGAACTAAGATGGCAGGGACTGTATCTGTCCTGCCCCAACACAGCCGGTGCCTGGAATAGTGCCTGGCTGCCCAGAAGGAGTCACCAGCAATTGTTTACAGAGTAGACGCATGCGAAACTGACCTGCACAGCAGGAGATAAAGGGCAGTGGACGCTGCTGGCCACCTGCTGTGAAGAGCCAACTCACCGGAAAAGACCCTGATGCTGGGAAAGATTGAAGGCAGGAGGAGAAGAGGGCAGCGAAAGATGAGGCGGTTGGATGGCACCACCGATGCACTGAACGTGAACTGGGGCCAACCCCGGGAGATGGTGAGAGACGGGGAAGCCTGGGGTGCTGCAGTCCACGGGGCCATGAAGAGTCAGACGTGGCTTGGTGACTAGACAACAAACAAAATGCTATTGCTGCCTTGCCCAGAAGCGCTTTACCAGGTGGGGGCACACATTCCCCATCTCCTGTAGGTGCTGGTTGCTTAGGGCTCACAGCTGTATCCTTCTCCAAAGAATGTCCTCCAGATGGGGACCACCTTGCCCAGGAGGCTACACCTGAGTCCACCCCTGGGCAGCCCACAGCCAATAACTGGCTAGCATTGTAGTACAGAAAGCCAGTGCCCTCGTCTCAATATGGCACCAACTCCATGGAGAAGGCAGTGGCACCCCACTCCAGTACTCTTGCCTGGAAAATCCCATGGATGGAGGAGCCTGGTAGGCTGCAGTCCATGGGGTCGTGAAGAGTCAGACATGACTGAGCAACTTCACTTTCACTTTTCACTTTCATGCATTGGAGAAGGAAATGGCAACCCACTCCAGTGTTCTTGCCTGGAGAGTCCCAGGGACGGGGGAGCCTGGTGGGCTGCCGTCTATGGGGTCGCACAGAGTCGGACACGACTGAAGCGACTTAGCAGCAGCAGCAGCCACCATGGTGTGATGTAGGTTCGAGTTCCCTGCAGGATCAAGCTGAAGTTTTCTCCACCTTAAGACCATGTCCCTGCTGGGCTTTTTCCCTGCCCTCTCTAGTTTTTCTCACACCCCTCTTCTGAGAACTCTCCTTTAATAATCACTTGAATAAGAATCCCCATCTCAGAGAATCCTAAAATAGGACTAAATCATTGAAAGCATTAGGGAGGAGATGAAATCTGGGCAAAGCAGCATGGTATCACTAACACTCTAGCATATATAGAACTCAATAAATATTTGTGAAATGATTGGATGGATGAATAGACAGACAGAAGGGTCCATTAACCTATGAGAGCAAAAAATAAAACATACTGACATCACACCTCAAGGAAATGGTAAAAGATCATCAGATGGACCTGAGTCTGAATCTTTCTCTACCTCTTGCTAGCTGTGTGACCTTGGGCAACCTATAGTACATCTCTGAGCCTCAGTTTGCTCATCTGTAATATGGCAGATAGACAGTCATAGTATCTACTTCATAGGACTGTTGAAATGTGCCCAGGATTTCAGAGAGAGTTCTTAGCAAAGTGCCTGATATATAAGTGCTTATAAACAACATCTATTATTATTATCAAGATTTTTATGATACTATCAATCCAATTAAAAGTCAAGTACAAAGGGCATTCCTCTATTGTGTCACAATATAGATAAACAAGTAAAGCTGGTTTAAAAAAAAATTTTAAAGCAATTCCCAGGAGCTAATTGTTCAAAAGGGAGAGATTAGGTTCAGAGAAGTGAGCTTTTTCTTGCTGTGATAAAATTAAATCCAACACAGCAAACAGGTTAATTTCTTAGGGAAAGAAAGTAATGACCTCACATAGGAAGATGCCCTGCATGAGTTCTGTGAGTCTGAGTCCTCCAGAGAAGCATTTATCAATGAGTATTTTAACAGCCTGGCCTTCTCATCTAGAGCCAATGGATAAGTATCTCCAGGTCCCTCTCCAGTTTTTGACTAGTTGTTTTCATTATTTATATTTGGCTACATGCAGATGGGAAAATGTTTTCACATTATCCCTAAACACCGGGAATTAATAGTATAGGAAGTTCTGAAAGTATGAGGCAGTGGGCCAGCCTGGTGGGTCAAGGAGGAGTGAATAAATACTGTTTATCTCTTTGACCTCAACACCCCATCACCATGCCAGCACCGTCACCTTCCTAGGTCAAGGCACCATCAGGACTGTCTTCCTGGGTCTCCCTGTCTCCTTCCTCACCCCACTTCTGTGGATTCCCCTCACAGCATCTCCAGAAGTCCTGTTAAAATCAGTGTTAGTTGCTCAGTTGTGTGACCCCATGGACTGTTGCCCACCAGGCTCCTCTGTCCATGGAGTTCTCCAGGCAAGAATATTGGAGTGGGTTGCCATACCCTTCTCCAGGGGATCTTCCCGACCCAGGGATCGAACCCAGGTCTCCTACATTGCAGGCAGATTCTTTACTGTCTAAGCCACCAGGGAAGCCCCATGTTAACCAGAGTAATAGTTAACATCCTATAGCGGTCCCAAGGCTCTGCCCAATCCACACACCCCTCCATTACCTCACTGGATTTGCTTCTTATGACTCTCCCCCTTGATGGCTCCACCTCCAGCAAGACCAGCCTCCTTGTTTTTGCCTACACATTCCAGGCACGCTTCAACCTCAGAACTTTTGCACTTGCTGTCCTCTCTGCCTGGGATACTCTCTCTCAGTTATTAATAGGCCTCACCCTCCCACTTCCTTCAGGTCTCTTCTCAAATGTCACTTTGTGGGTGAAGGTCCCCTGACTTCCCTATCTCAGGTGGAATAGACTCCCACCCCTCCCCCACACAATTTCTCCATCAGAACAGGCTGGTGGAGGGCAAGAGAGGACTGTCAGTGGGTTGGCCCCAGGTGATAGCAGTGAAGGTGTAAGAAGTGCTCAGTTCTGGAAATTGCTTAAAGGTGGAGCAGTCAGGACTGTTGGTGGACCAGCTGTAGGACTAGTGAGAAGAGGAGAGGAATCCAAGAAGAAGCCATGTTAGGGGCCTGTGCCAGAGGAAGGATGGAGTTGCCGATTAGTGGCACTGGGAAGATTATGGAAGGAGTACGGTTTTGTTTGGAGACTGAGTTTGATTTTGAACGTGTTAAGTTTGACGTTCTTAAGAGACTCCTAAGACATCCTAGAGGAAGCATTGCATAGGCATTTGGCCATGCAAGTCTAATAATCAGGGGAACCACCGAGCTGAAGACAATAAATTTAGAAGTCATACACACTGAGATGCTACTTAAAATCAAATTTAGATGGAGAACAGAAGATGTCCAAATAAAGACTAACCCTGGAATACTAGTATTGTTTAAAGGTGGAGGAACCAGCAAAGGAGACTGATAAGAAGCAGCCAGGGAGGAAGAAGGAAAACAAGGAGAATGTGGTCCTGGAAATGACAATTCAGTAAATGTAATGGGGATTTGTAATCTGCTTCCTCGGCATCCGTCCCCCTTCTGGCGGTTGCCCTCAATTTTCACTGAGAAATGTGCTTCTGTTCTAAGACCACATGATCTGGGTGGGGCTTTACTCCCAGCTCCAAGCATAGAGCATCATGACCTTGCTGTTGTTCAGTTGCTAAGTTGTGTCCAACCCTTTGCAACCCATTGGACTGCAGCATGCCAGGCTTCCTTATCCTTCACCATCTCTCAGAGTTTGTTTAAATTCATGTTCATTGAGTTGGTCACTGCCATCCAACCATCTCATCCTCTGTGGTGCTGGAGAAGACTCTAGAGAGTCCCAAGGACAGCAAGGAGACAAAAGCAGTCAATCCTAAAGGAAATCAACCCTGAATATTCACTGGAAGGACTGATGATGAAGCTGAAGCTCCAATACTTTGACCACCTACCTGATGCAAAGAGTCAACTCATTGAAAAAGACCCTGATGCTAGGAAAGATTGAAGGCATGAGGAGAAGGGGATGATAGAGCATCATGACCCAGAGCTAATCAATAAAAATGTGCTTCACAACACTGGCTGGCGGTTGGCTTAGGGGTGAGCTTGTGGCTTCAGCCAACCCAATTAGAGTGAATAACAGGACTCCTGCAGAAGCTACTGGGAAGTGACTTTCAGCAGGATTTTTAACTTCGCAGGAAAGCAGCCACCCTGAGCGCATTTTATATGTGAAAGAAGCCCACAAAGTATGGTGTGGAGAAAGCGGATCCTAGTGACTTCATTTGTCACCTGGATCAAGCCACACCTGAAGTCTCAAGTGCTCAGCTTTTCAGTTATGTGAGTCTTTGTGCATGCCACTTCAGGTTGGATTGTTTTGTAACTTGGAAAAAATCATGGGAATGGATAAAACCATTAGGGGGTATCCATCCTGTAGAATATCATTAGGTTGATAAAAGCAAGGCAGAACTTGACCTGTTGACCTGGAAACATGCATGGGCATTAATAAATGGAAAAAAGCATACTGTACTTCATATCCACTAAGATGGCTTAATCCAAAAGACAGTAAGTATTGACGAGGATGTGGAGAAACTGAAACTTTCATACATTTCTGGTGGGTGAGATTATAAAATGGTAAAGCCACTTTGAAAAACAATTCGGCAGTTCCTCAAAATGTTAAACACAAGATTACCTTAAGACCAAGCAATTAAAAAATTATTCCACTCCTAGGTATGTATATACATTTATATATGTACATATATTGGGGGCTTTCAACCCACTCCAGTGTTCTTGCCTGGAGAATCCCAGGGACTGGGGAGCCTGGTGGGCTGCCATCTCTGGGGTTGCACAGAGTCGGACATGACTGAAGCAACTTAGCAGCAGCAGCGGCAGGCAGCTCAGTGGTAGAGAATCCTCCTGCCAAGCAGGAGATGGTGTGATCCCTGTGTCAGGAAGATCCCCTGGAGAAGGAAATGGCAACCTACTCCAATATTCTTGCCTGGGAAATCCCATGGACAGAGGAGCCTGGCAGGCTATATAGTCCCTGGAGTCACAAAGAATCAGACACGACTTAGTGACTAAACCACTACCACCACCACAAATATGTATGCGTGTGTGTGTGTGTGTGTGTGTGTGTGTGTATTCATTCCCAAGAGAGGTGAAAACATATGCCCACACAAAAATTTGGACACAAGTGTTCCTAGCAGTATTATTCATAATATCCCAAAGATATAAAAATCCCAAATAGCCACCAACTGACAAATGGATAAGTAAATTGTGTCTATCCGTATAATGCACTATTATTCAACCATAAAAAAAAAGAGTAAGTACTAATTCATGCTTCAACACAAATGAACCCTAAAAATGTTACAGTAAGTGAAGCCAGACACAGAAGGACAGATTTTGTCTGTGAAGGGGAGCAGAATATACAATCTCAAAATCCACCTCTTTGGCATAAGGATTATTTCAGGCTGATTATTAAAAAAAAAAAATCCAGCAGATATTCTGAAAGCTCTGAAAACTGAGTAGAAGTTACCCTTTTGTTAAGAGACATTCATCTTGTTTAAGAGAAATCTGCATTTGTAAGGATGTCTCCCTTGCTGTACCAGGATGAGAGGGGATGACTCTAAATCCCTAGAAAGCTTTATCACTGGAGAAGGGAATGACTTACAGCTGTAATAACAACCTTACTCTTCTTTACCGTACTTTTCCTAGTAATCTCCCTGACTCATCGCTTTCCTCACCAACATCTTCTTTGGTTGTTAGCTGGAGAAATTTAAATTTCTTAATTTTTCTGGGTCTCTCCCACATATAGTCAAAGCTATGATTTTTTCCAGGAGTCATGTACAGATGTGAGAGTTGGACCATAAAGAAGGCTGAGAGCCGAAGAACCAATGCTTTCAAACTGTGATGCTGGAGAAGACCCTTGAGAGTCCCTTGGACTGCAGGGAGACCAAACCAGTCAGTCCTAAGGGAAATTAACCCTGAATATTCATTGGAAGGACTGATGCTGAAGCTGAAGCTTCAAGACTTTGGCCACCTAATGCAAAGAGCCGAGTCAATGGAAAAGATCCTGATACTAGGAAAGACTGAAGGCAGGAGAAGTGGGTGACAGAGGATGAGATGTTGGACCGCATCACTGACTCAATGGACATGAGTTTCAGCAAACTCCTAGGTGGAGTTTTCAGCAAACTCCAGTGGAGCCTGGCATGCTGCAGTCCATGGGGTCACAAAGAGTCGGAAATGACTTAGTGACTGAACAACTCCCACATATACAGGAGGTATTCATGTTATTAAACTTTGTTTGCTTTTCTCCTGTTAATCTGTTTTTTATTACAGGAGGTATCTCAGCCAAGAACCTAGAAGTGTAGAGTGAAAATTCTTTTTCCTCCCGCATATATGATTCCATTTATATGAACTGTCTGAGATGGGCATACCCATAAAAACAGAAAATAAATTAGGGCTTAGCAGGGGCTGAGGAAGGGTGAGGGAAATGGGGAGTTACTGCTAGGGGTTAAGGGATGAAAATATCCTAAATTTAAACTGTGATTTAGATGAAGATTGTATGACTCTGTGAATACACAAGAAACACTGAACTGTATACTTTAAATGGGTAAAATGTATGGTACGTGACATATCTCAATAAAGCTATTTTTAAAAGGCAAACAACTCAGGTTGTTTCCCCAGGGTAAAATGGGCTAACCTATCCCCAGGTCACGGCCAGAGAATCACACACCAGAGATGAGCTGACTCGTGAAGCTGTAATTAAGAAATAGAAACATCAGAAGATGATGATTAACCCCAGTCTCTGTGTTCTTCCCCTTAAAACAAGAAAATCCTACTCAAAGACCACTTTGGCAGTGGATCTGAGACTTGTCTCCCACTCTCTGCCTTGTCATCTGCAATAAACGCTGTACTTTCCATCACCACAAGGTGTTGTCAGCTGGGTGGCTTTGCTGTGCATCCAGCAAGCAGACCCCAGTTCAGTTCAGTACCCGTGACACCTGATATCAAGACTGATATACATACACAAGTACAGGCTTCCTTGGTGGGTCAGACGGTAAAGAATCTGCCTGCAGTGCAGGAGATCCAAGTTTGATCCTTGGTTCGAGAAGATCCCCTGAAGAAGAGAATGGCAACCCACTTCAGTATTCTTGCCTGGAGAAATCCATGGACAGAGGAACCTGGTGGGCTACAGTCCAGGGGGTCGCAGAGTTGGACATGACTGAGTGATTTTCACATTCACATATCCAAGTACAGGAAGACCTTGAAAAGGATAAAGCCACACCAGTAACAGTGGTTCCTCTGGAGATGGGATTGAGAGAAGGAACAAGAAAACTTCTGTATGCTTCTTTTACGTAGTTCTGGTTTGTTTGAATTTGTCATGACGAGCATGAACAATTTTGTCATTCTGAAAAAGTGAGGAAAGAAAAAAAAAGCCAACTCAAGTGCCGCCTCCTCCAGGAGGCCTCGGGGGCTGGGGTAAGGAAGGATCCCCTCCTTAACACTGCACATAAATGTTGTTCCTTCTGCAACTTCAGCACTTGCCACTTGAGGAGAATTAACCGTTCTGGTGAGATAGAAGGGAAGTGGGCAAGGCACAGCCTTCAAAAGAATGACATAGCCATTGAGGATATGACAAAAACTGGCTAGAACCTACTAGACCCAAGACAGCAGACGACTCGACATCCGGTGGACTTCCAGCCTCTTCGTCTGTTCATTGTAATACATTGCCGCTGCTCCCCACAGGCACCATGACAGTTCTGAGAGGGTGTGTGCCCACTCTGTCTGACTCTTAGTGACCCAGCGGACTGGACCCCACCAGACTCTTCTGTCCACGGAATTTTCCAGGCAAGAATACTGGAATGGGTTGCCATGTTCTACTCTAGGGAACCTTCCCACCCGGGGATGGAACCTGCATCCCTTGCTTCTCAAGCATGGCAGGCAGATTTTTTACCCATTGTGCCACATGGGAAGCCCGACAATACTGAGACTGACCATAAAAGTAAAAAAGTGGGCAGTAGCCCAATTCCAGGAAATCTCTGGCCTCCCCAAAAATAGTTGAAATATTCCTCTCATTGGTTAGTCTATGAAGTTATCCAGCCCATAAAAACTAACCACCCCATTTTTCAGGGTGCTCTCGCCTTTCGAGAGGGACCACATTCTGTCTATGGAAGGTGTGTCTGTTTCAGCAAAGAAACACCTTTGCTTTCACCTTACTGGGGCTTGCTCCTGAATTCTTTCCTGCACAAAGCCAAGGAACTTCACCAGGCTGCCCGTCCCAAGAACTTGCGAAAGACCTGCAACACTGCCATGTTCTCACACCTCATTTTCCTGCAACCTCTTCCAAAGGATATTAATAAATCTATTTCTTGCCTATCACTTTGCCTCTCACTGAGTTCCTTCTGAAGAACCTGAGTTTCACTGAATCTTGAGACGAGCGAGCTGTACAGTTTCAGTCAGAAGATTGTGGGTTCAAGTCCCATTCGAAAAAGGGCAGTTTGCTCTAGAGGGCAGAGGTTGTTCATTTTGTCTCTCTGATACTGATCTATAAAAGGAACTTAGTAATAACTGTCTGGGGAATGAATGGACAGAGAGTGAGTGAGTAAATGAATGAGTTCACTATGGCCACAAGCGTCTCTGAATCCCACCTGCCCATGCCCAAGCACACCCTAAGGAGACTGGCTAAATGACAAGAGTAGCCATTTGGGGATGCTGGGTGCCCCAAGGTGCCTGGGATTAATGCCGCCAACACCTGAGCAGCACGGATTTGCAAGTCTTAATTGCATGCAGGGACCAGCAGGAACAGCTCATTTGGGAACTCCAAGCCCAGAGACTCAGTGCTTTTCTTTGTCCTTTCTCTCTCATTTTCCTGGCACCTCCAGCTCCTCAGAGAAAGCAGGGAGCAGGGGAGGCAAAGATGGAAAAGAGATGATGCTCTTCAAACAGCTCAGGCTGCAGGAGCTCTTCAACTTCAGCTTCAGACCTCAGGGCCTAAGAGGGGGGAAAACAACTTCCTGTAATTTAAGGAAATGGCTCAGCCAGCGGTGATGGTGGGAAGCTGGGTCCTTGCCCAGAGTCAGATCTGCGTTGCAAATGCCTCTCAAATCCCCCCTCAGGGAAGCCGGGAAGTTGTTGATAAGATCTGTTCTCCCAGCTGAGCTGAGAGGCAAGGAAGCTACCACCTTTGTCTCTGCCAACCTTCAAAGTTCAGCTACTGGATCCGCATTCCACCTCTGGTTTCAGAGCATCTGACAGATGATCTCTTCTGTGCATCTCTATGGGTGAACAAGCAAGAAACCAACCGAGGAAAAACAGGAGGGTGCTGCGTGAGCCCAGCTGAAAAGCAGACAGAGGTTCAAATCCCACCTCACCACTGAGCAGCTGTGTGGACAGAGGTTCAAATCCCAGCCTCACCACTGAGCAGCTGTGTGGACAGAGGTTCAAATCCCAGCCTCACCACTGAGCAGCTGTGTGGACAGAGGTTCAAATCCCAGCCTCACCACTGAGCAGCTGTGTGGACAGAGGTTCAAATCCCAGCCTCACCACTGAGCAGCTGTGTGGACAGAGGTTCAAATCCCAGCCTCACCACTGAGCAGCTGTGTGGACAGAGGTTCAAATCCCAGCCTCACCACTGAGCAGCTGTGTGGACAGAGGTTCAAATCCCAGCCTCACCACTGAGCAGCTGTGTGGACAGAGGTTCAAATCCCAGCCTCACCACTGAGCAGCTGTGTGGACAGAGGTTCAAATCCCAGCCTCACCACTGAGCAGCTGTGTGGACAGAGGTTCAAATCCCAGCCTCACCACTGAGCAGCTGTGTGGACAGAGGTTCAAATCCCAGCCTCACCACTGAGCAGCTGTGTGGACAGAGGTTCAAATCCCAGCCTCACCACTGAGCAGCTGTGTGGACAGAGGTTCAAATCCCAGCCTCACCACTGAGCAGCTGTGTGGACAGAGGTTCAAATCCCAGCCTCACCACTGAGCAGCTGTGTGGACAGAGGTTCAAATCCCAGCCTCACCACTGAGCAGCTGTGTGGACAGAGGTTCAAATCCCAGCCTCACCACTGAGCAGCTGTGTGGCCCGGAGCCAGTGGACTGACTTCTCTGAGCTTCAGTGATATCATTCATCTCTCTCTTATTTCTGAAACCTCTCACTGCCTGATGCTGGGCAACTTTTACCCTCTCAAGATTTTGCCTTCAAATTAAAGCATTATCATCACTGTGTGTCAGTCACTCAGTTGTGTCCAACTCTTTGCAACCCAATGGACTGTAGCCTACCAGGCTCCTCTGTCCACGGAATTCTCCAGGCAAGATATTGGAGTGGGCTGTCATTCCCTTCTCCGGTGGATCTTCCTGACCCAAGGATCAAGCCTAGATCTCCTGCATTGCAGCCTCATCACTGAGAATGCTCTTTTTAAATACATATATACACACACACATGCATATTTGGCTGCACTGGGTCTTAGTTGTGGCTTGCAGGATCTTTAGTTGCAGCATGCAAACTCTTTAATTGCAGCATGTGGGATCTAGTTCCTGACTAGGGATCAAACCCAGGCCCACTGCAATGGAAGCAGAGTCTTAGTCACTGGACCATCAAGGAAGGCTCAGGAATACTCTTCTAAAATGCAAAAAGCCCTTTCAGTTCAGTTCAGTTCAGTCACTCAGTCGTGTCCGACTCTTTGCGACCCCATGAATCACAGCACGCCAGGCCTCCCTGTCCATCACCATCTCCCGGAGTTCACTCAGACTCACGTCCATTGAGTCTGTGATGCCATACAGCCATCTCATCCTCAGTCGTCCCCTTCTCCTCCTGCCCCCAATCCCTCCCAGCATCAGGGTCTTTTCCAATGAGTCACCACTTCGCACGAGGTGGCCAAAGTACTGGAGCTTCAGCTTTAGCATCATTCCTTCCAAAGAAATCCCAGGGCTGATCTCCCTCAGAATGGACTGGTTGGATCTCCTTGCAGTCCAAGGGACTCTCAAGAGTCTTCTCCAACACCACAGTTCAAAAGCATCAATTCTTCAGCGCTCAGCCTTCTTCACAGTCTAACTCTCACATCCGTACATGACCACAGGAAAAACCATAGCCTTGACTAGACGGACCTTAGTCAGCAAAGTAATGTCTCTGCTTTTGAATATACTATCTAGGTTGGTCATAACTTTTCTTCCAAGGAGTAAGCGCCTTTTAATTTCATGGCTGCAGTCACCATCTGCAGTGATTTTGGAGCCCAGAAAAATAAAGTCTGACACATCTTTCACTTTCATCAAGAGGCTTTTTAGTTCCTCTTCACTTTCTGCCATAAGGGTGGTGTCATCTGCATATCTGAGGTTATTGATATTTCTCCCAGCAATCTTGATTCCAGCTTGTGTTTCTTCCAGTCCAGCGTTTCTCATGATGTACTCTGCATAGAAGTTAAATAAGCAGGGTGACAATATACAGCCTTGACATACTCCTTTTCCTATTCGGAACCAGTCTGTTGTTCCATGTCCAGTTCTAACTGTTGCTTCCTGACCTGCATACAGATTTCTCAAGAGGCAGGTTGGGTGGTCTGGTATTCCCATCTCTTTCAGAATTTTCCACAATTTATTGTGATACACACAAAGGCTTTGGCATAGTCAATAAAGCAGAAATAGATGTTTTCCTGGAATTCTCTTGCTTTTTCCATGTTCCAGCGGATGTTGGCAAGTTGATTTCTGGTTCCTCTGCCTTTTCTAAAACCAGCTTGAACATCTGAAAGTTCACGGTTCACGTATTGCTGAAGCCTGGCTTGGAGAATTTTGAGCATTACTTTACTAGCATGTGAGATGAGTGCAATTATGTGGTAGTTTGAGCATTCTTTGGCATTGCCTTTCTTTGAGACTGGAACGAAAACTGACCTTTTCCAGTTCTGTAGGCACTGCTGAGTTTTCCAAATTTGCTGGCATATGGAGTGCAGCACTTTCACAGCATCATCTTTCAGGATTTGAAACAGCTCAACTGGAATTCCATCACCTCCACTAGCTTTGTTCGTAGTGGTGCTTTCTAAGGCCCACTTGACTTCACATTCCAAGATGTCTGGCTCTAGATTAGTGATCACATCATCATGATTATCTGGGTCATTAACTTTTTTGTACAGTTACTTTTAAAAGTCTCCAACTCAGCCTTGAACATTTGAGAATGGATCTATTCGGCAGAGGCTAACTACCTGATATCTAGGAGGGCCCTGATGGCAGGAGACAACAGACAGGGAAGATTTAATTGGAAGAAAGAAAGAGAATTTACTCCCAGTGAAAAGAAAACAGGATTGCTGACCATGAGGATTCTAGGGATCAGGACCCAGGCCTCAGCTTCCCCATTTCAAGCAGATATTATAGAGGAAATCTTAATAAGCACTTACTAGCTTTCAGGCATCATGCTAAGGGCACCATAGATTCTCTATTCATGTTCACAAAAATCCCATTTTACAGATGATGAAACCAAGGCCCAGGGAGGTTAGGTAGCTTGTTCAAGGTCACACTACCAGTATATGAGGGAGCCAGTTTGAAATCCCAGAGATTTTACTTGACAATAGTAGGTAACTTCAGGTTCTTTGGAAGCATTGGGATCCTTATACCAGGCTGGGGAAAGGACGTGACAAAAGGAGGGCGTAAGGAAAGGAAAGAAGCCACTGAAAGATAAGCCCCAGCCACTCCTCAATTGCTGTAGGATCTGCCGCCCTCTGCGGCTGAGATCTCCACTGGAGACAAAGCAAACTGGCTTAAGTGTGTCCCCAGGAAGCACTGGCTGGCATGGGCACCTTTCCCTCCTTCATTTCCTCTGGCTTCGGCTGGCCCAATGCCCCTGAAACTGTTACCATGGAGACTTCCTCTTCAGTGGCCAGAACAGGGAAGGACTGGCACTGGGTTGGGAGAGTGAGTGCTGGTGGCCCTGGGGAGGTGGTGCCAGGGTTTGCCAGATGGCTGAGGGCAGAAGGCAAGCTCATCTCCATAAGGCAGGTCCCCAGTTACGCTAGGGTCTGCCAGACTTCTCAAAGCTACTAGGAAAAAAAAAAAAAGACAACAAAAGCAAAGAAACACCGATTTCTAGCTGTCATTAATTATGCCTTAAATATTTCTGCAGTACCTGCTGTGTACCAGGTACTATGCAGGCTCCTGGGATATGATTATAGGAAATCCACAGATCCTTTGAAGTTCATCCATGAGTCCTCTAATATAGAATGAGTCCCCCAATATAAAATAGTGCAATATTTTATCCAATAGACAGGATATCCAATATCTAATATCCAATAGACAGGATATGAATTAGCCCAACACAAGTTGCTCCTGAGTTGATTTTTATTTTCAGGTTCTTTGATTGGCATGCGTATCTTAATATTAGCATTAATAATAATACCATCAGTGGTAATAGTAGTCATCACAGTCATTGTTCATTCACTCAGTGGTGTCCAACTCATTGCGACCCCATGGACTGCAGAACCCAGGGCTTCCCTGTCCTTCACTATCTCCCAGAGTTTGCTCAAATTCATTTCCATTGATCAGTGATGCCATCTAACCATCTCATCCTCTGTCACCCCCTTCTCCTCTTGCCCTCAATCTTTCCCAGCATCAGGGTCTTAGCTAACATTTAATCAACACGTACTATGTGCCAACCATAAAGGAACTTCCGTGCATCAACTCCTTTCATTTTCAGAATCAGGCTATGATGTAGGCATTGTTACTATTATGCCCATTTCACAGATAATGAAATTGAGGCTCAGAGAGGATCATTCATAAGCCCAAAGATAAACATCCTGGTGTATTAGTTCTCCATTGCCACTAAAACATAAATTTAGGTGCTTAGAACAACCCAGATTTATTCTCTTGCAGTTCTGGAAGTCAGAAGCCAGAAATCAGGCTCCCAGGGCTAAAATCAAGGTGTCAGGAGACCTGGTTCCCTCTAGAGGCTTTGATGAGAGGATCTATTTCCCTGCCTTTTCCAGCTTCTAGTAGCTGCCTGCATTCCATCCTTGGCTTATGGCTCCTTCATCCATCTCTTAAGTATATCACTCCAATCTCTGCTCCCTGTTGTTATAGACAGGATGTTTGTGCCCCTCCAAACTCATATGTTGACAACTGATTCCCAGTGTGGTGGTGACTGAAGATGGAACCTTCAGGAGGTGACTAGGTCATGAGGGTAGAGCCGTCATGAGTGAGATTACTGCCCTTATAAAAGAGACCCCAATGAGTCCCTTTTACTCTGTGAGAACGCAGCGAGAAGACAGGTACTGATGAGCTAGGAATTGGGCTCTCACTACACACCAAATCTTCCAGCATCTTGATCGTGGACTTGCAGCCTCCAAACTGTGAGAGATAAATGTGGTTGATAAGCCTCTCAGTCTGTGGTATTTTGTTGTAGTGGCCCAAACAGATGAAAACAGTTGTTCTATTCCTTCTCTTAACTCTGACCCTCCTACCTCTCTCTTATACAGATCTTCATAATTACATTGGGTCCCCAGATAATCCAGGATAATCTCCCCATCTTAATCACATCTACAAAGTCCCTTTTGCCATGTGCGGTAACATTCACAGGGATTAAGACATGAACATATTTGGAGGCCATTATTAAGCCTACCATAATAGGAAGCGGCAAAGCCAGGATTCAAACCCCCAGATCTGTCTGACAGCAGACTATTCCTGTGAATCACCAGGCCAGCAAGAGTACCCCTGACACCTCATTTCCAGAGAAGAGGATGCCTGGGCCCTCCAACCAGCAGGCCGGTGGATTCTCATAAAGCCAGGCCCTAAACTAACTCAGGTGGTAGCCAATCTCCTGGATTACCACCCTCATGCTTCAGTCTGGAGCATCTATGTAGCAGAACAAGGAAGATTGTGGGCTTTAAGTCAGACAGTCCTAGGTTTCACTCTGCACAATGACCTCTACCAGCTCTGTGACCTTGGGCATGCACTCAGCTCTCTCTGAGTTTGTTTCTCCATCTGTAAAGTGGGCATAATTAGACCCACCTCACAGGGCTGTTGTGCCCATTAAATGAGGTTAGGAGAGAATGGTCTTAACACAGACCTAGCAAAGTCTGAGTTCAATAGATAGGAATAATAATAATATATAATAATAATTTACTATTATTATTGAATAAGTACACAAATTTCAGCAAACTCCGGGAGATAGTGGAGGACAGAGAAACCTGGAATGCTGTAGTCCATAGGGTTGCAAAGAGTCAGACACAATTTAGGGGCTGAACAACAAGAAAGAACTTTGTCGCGAGCCAGCCCACCTTGAATAACCTTGTTTACACCCAGATGCTGTCCTTGGGTTTCACCTGGAAGATCTTAGAAGTTAAATAGTAAAACTCTGTGAGGGAACCCAAGGGCAGACAAAAGAACCCCAGTCATGGGTGAAAAGTTTAACAGAACAATAATGAAGTGCTAACAACTTCCTGAGAAGAAAACAATGACAAGATTTCCCAGCCCCATTAAAGGGGTGTGCATTCTAAGAATTGGGGTAACAACATGTTTAACTTCAATCAAACCAAGAGCCTTTTAAGATCTAGATATGCAATAGGAAATAAAACAGAAGTCAGCAGACTTGTTTCAGCCCCAAAAATGCACCAAAGGCTGCAGATTAAGAGGCTCCTGGAGCAGTTCCAAATGAATAGCCCACCCACCCCCCAAAAAAAATATTTTGACAGGCGGGGTTGAATTATTCAAAAGACATTGCTCTTTATTTAAAGCAGAGCGTGGGTTTGCAAAAGGTTGCTTTGTTTTCACTTTATTTCTTCTCTGGAATCTTTATAGTCCGGATTTCATTAATGTTCCAAAAATGTCACACTGCAGAGCATGGGGAAATGCGGTAGCAACGGTTAAGATTCTGGCCGATGCACCTATATCTGACAAATGCTTCAGCCACTAGCCATATGTACATCCATTTCAATTAAGGAGTAGGAAGGACAGTTATCCTGCTGCAGGCTGCTAATTTCATTGAGGGAACTCTCATTATTTTTTCCTTTTTATCTTCCTTCCTGACTAGAACAATTATGTAAGAATATTCCTATTTGCTAGAACTACACACTAAAGTAAGAAATAATGACCATGATTTCTCTCTAAGAGGCTCCAAATAGGATGAGTAAGGATGCAGGCAGGGTTAAAACATTCTCAGAAGAATGGTAGGAACTCCCTGGGGCAGAATTCTTACACCTTTCCTGGGGAAGTAAAAAGTATGTTCAGCTGACCATCTCCAATTTCAGTAGTGGTTACAGGTGTACATTTTTCTAAACCCATAAAACCACGGGACCATGAACCAGTTCTATTATATAAAAATGAAAAGACATCATTACCACTGGTCAATAAAATCGATTAACAAACAAAAAAGTAAGAAAGAAAGAATGTTTGAATCTGCCTAAACTGATCCCTGGAAATATTTCTGCTTGCTGAAAAGCTTAATTGCACATCCAATCCATTTGTACATCCACTGAACAAGTATATATTGAGCACCTAGAGAAGACGCTTGAGAGTCCATTGGAGAGCAAGGAGATCAAATCAGTCAGTCCTAAAGGAAATCAACCCTGAATACACATTGGAAGGACTGATGCCAAAGCCGAAGCTCCAGTACTTGGCCACCTGATGCGAAGCGCCAGCTCACTGGAAAAGCCCCTGGTGCTGGGAAAGACTGAGCACAAGAGGAGACGGGGACGACAGAGGATGAGAGGGCGGGATGGCATCACCGACTCAGTGGATGTAAGTCTGAGCAAACTCTGGGAGATAGTGAAGGACAGGAAGCCTGACACCCTATAGTCCATGGGGTCACAAAGAGTTGGACATGACTTAGGGACTGAACAAGATTCAAGGCACTGTTCTAGGCACTAGGGAAGCAGCCAGGCTCCTATCCATGAATCAGACGACAAGAGATGCACATTCAAGCAGGAAGAGGCTAACTGTAAACAGAAAAGGTATAAACATAGAACAATCCCAGACAAATCTAAGTACCATAAAGACAACCAAATTAGATAAGGGAATGCAGAGGGACTGGGCAAGGGGCTACTTCAGGTAAATCAGAGAGGGCTTATCAAAGGGAAAGCCATTTGAGACTAGAATGAGAAGAAAAGCCAGAAAGAACAGCAAGTGCAAAGGTCCTGAGGTAGAAACAGAGTGATGATGGGTATGGTGTGGCTGAAGTTGAATGACCCAGGGAAGGGGTTTGCTGCAGAAGAGGGGTGAGGGGAGATGGGACAGGTGACAGGGTCAGATCATTCAGTACTTTGCAGGCTGTAGGGAGAGCCTGCGGAGAAGGCAATGGCACCCCACTCCGGTACTCTTGCCTGGCAAATCCCATGGACGGAGGAGCCTGGTGGGCTGCAGTCCATGGGGTCGCTAAGAGTCGGGCACGACTGAGCGACTTCACATTCACTTTCCATTTCATGCATTGGAGAAGGCAATGGCAACCCACTCCAGTGTTCTTGCCTGGAGAATCCCAGATACAGAGGAGCCTAGTGGACTGCCATCTCTGGGGTCACACAGAGTCGGACACGACTGAAGTGACTTAGCAGCAGCAGCAGGGAGAGCCTGAGTTTTATTCTAAAGGCACTGGGAAGCCATTAGTGAGTCTCAAACGAGGGTGCAAAAGTGGAACAATCACTCCGTTGGCTCAAGGTACACACTGGGAGCTGTGCTAGCTATTCTGCCACCATGGGTCCCAAGACCACTGGCCCTCTACGTCTTAGACTTGGATTGGGGGTGATTTTCCAGAAGTTAGTATTGGATTTGCTTCCATCACCTAGATGCTTCTGAAGAGTAGGATACAAGCTGGCAGACTGGTTTGAGAAGAAAGTGCTATAATCTATTCAACACATATTACCAGGTACCTATTCTAGACATCATTCTAGAGACTGGGGAATATAGCAGTGAAGAAGGCACAACTAGTCCATAAGCACACAGACTTCTGTCATTGATGCCAGAAGATGCAGGGAAGGGAAGTACCAGAGATGTCAGAGCATTGATGAGGAGCTCCTAATGCAGACTCAAGGGGATCTGAGGAGGCTTCTCAGAGGAAGTAAACTGAAGGATAAGCAGGAAGTGGAAGAGGGGAAAGGAATGGCATTCAGGGCAGACAGATCATCATATGCAGAGGCCCAGAGGTCACAGAGGAAACTGAAGGGACAGCATTATAGCTTGACTGGACCAGAAAATATGAGGGTGTAGCAGTAGGCAAAGCCTCATAAATCACATTGAGGAGCTTAGTATTTATCTGAGGGAACTGAGAGAGCCATGGAAAAGATGCAAGCCACAGGACAAGGAGGGAGCGATCAGATCTGCATGTTAGGAAGACTGAGCTGTCTTCAGATGGAGAAAAGAGTAGCAGAAGGTGGAATGACCACAGGAAAAAGGGACTCCAGTAAGAAAGCTGTTACGGTCAGGTGAGAGAGAGTAGGATCCTAACTGGAGAAGTGTCACTGCAGACTGGAGAGAGGAGGATGGGTCAGTGAGCCATGGATGAGGTGGATTCAATAGGACTCATGACTGGTGGGATGCTGAAAAGAGGAGAAGAAGAAGTTGAGGATAATATCCTTGAACTCTTAACATACAGATATGGAGGTACCACTGGATAAGAAACAGTCCTTGAGGGGTTGGGGAAGATGATACTCATGAAACATCCAGACCTGCACTGTCCCAATATACTAACCACAAGCCACATGTGGCTTCTGAGTATTCAAAATGTGGCTAGAGTGCTGAAATGTGGATTTTTAATGAATTTTAAAACCAAGATTTGATCCAGTTATGAGAAAATTTTTAAGTATGCTGAAGACTTAGTTATATGACTCTACTTTGCCAATTGTAAATTTTATGAAATCTAAATCAAATACTTCAGATGGAAATTTAGCATCCAAACTGCAATATGCTGTAAGTGTAAAATACACACCAGGTTTCAAATACATAGTCCAAAAAAAAAGTGTGCTTCTGTTTCATGTTCTCTTTTCAAAGTTTGTGTGCTTAGTCGCTCAGTCGTGTGTCTGATTCTTGGCAACACTTTGGACTGTAGCCCGCCACGCTCCTCTGCCCATGGAGTTTTCCAGGCAAGAATACTGGAGTGGGTTGCCATTTCCTTCTCCAGGGGATCTTCCTGAACCAAGGATCAAACCAGCATTTCTTATGTTTACTGCATTGCAGGAAGATTCTTCACCCACTGAGCCATCAGGGAAGCCCTTTTCAAAGTTTCAGTTCAGTTCAGTCGCTCAGTTGTGTCTGACTCTTTGCGACCCCATGAATCATAGCACGTCAGGCCTCCCTGTCCATCACCAACTCCCAGAGTTCACTCAATCTCACGTCCATCAAGTCGGTGATGCCATCCAGCCATCTCATCCTCTGTCGCCCCCTTCTGTTCCTGCCCCCAATCCCTCCCAGCATCAGGGTCTTCTCCAGTGAGTCAACTCTTCGCATGAGGTGGCCAAAGTACTGGAGCTCAGCCTCAACATC
>SJXQ01010656.1:49747-76163 GCA_006408695.1 Aepyceros melampus
CTCCGTCCGGGAGTCCCTGTGTGCGTCTCTCACTTGACATTTTCTACCCCACCGCGGCCGATTCGAAGCCGGGTTGCCCGTCCCAGCCCCGAAGTTCTGTAGGTGGGGCGGGCTTTAATTTGCTTATATCTAATGATTTCAGGAGCCTCGCTTTAAAATGGCGGCATTGGGTAGCCACCCGTGCTAGAGGCTCTCCCCGCATCGGGGCCCCCTCGCGCAGCGCGGCTTTTGCTTCTGTCGCTAACAGATGGGCCCCCGCCACCGCCGCCGCTGAGAGCGGGACCCCTTAGCCCCTGGGTTCGCGCTAGCAGCAGAAGGTAAGGCCGGCGAGGACTTGGGGCTGCCGAGCGTGGCTGCCTTTCTAGGGCGCCGGCGAAATCGAATGCCTTTTAAACTTTATTTTTCAAAATGGCAAGTAGAAGGAAAAGTAATCCTACAACTTTGTTAACGTTAGGGGCTTTAATCTTTCTTCTTTTTCTGCTTCCTTCTTTCTCCTCCCTTTATATATCTGTATGGCATATATATAATGCCTATTTTGTCATTGAAAGGAACTTCTTGTATGGCAAGTGCTTCTAGCCGCTCGCGTCCCCGGGGCGGTGCGGTAACGTGGGCAGTGCCCCAGCTTTCCAGTTGCGCGGTCTGGTCTCTCTTCCCGCGGCAGATCAACACATTTAGGCAGCTTGCTTTTACTACCGGCATCCGAAAGGGACTGAAGGTAGATTTCAGGAGACTCTTGAAAAGAGAACTTTCATTTTTAGCGTTCACACGATAACCTTTTATGATCATGTCAATGTATAGCAAAACGAATACAGCATTGTAAAGCAAAACAAACTAAAAATAAAAATTAATTTAAAAAAATTAAAAAAAAAGAAAATGAAATTAAATCAAGACTAGCAACCCAAGTTAACATTCAGGTGATTCAGTTGTGTAGTTTTATCATTAGTAGACCTACTGTGTGTTTTTCTGTCTGCTGACCCTTAGTTGGTATAGCTTAATACAACAGTGAGGGTGAATTTATTGTTGCGTAATTAAGATAGCATGCTTTCCAAAAGTTCTTTTCAGATGTTCCTAAATTGCTGGTGTTTTTGAATTGGGTATGAATCCTCACAGCATAATGCCACAGGTTAATTGACAGGAAAGCACCAATTAAAACAAAACTTGCAAGATTTAATTTTGAAATTGCTAATTTTTCACTATGTTGACCCCTTGGTTTAATAAGTCTTTGGGTAGTTACTGGTATAATGGTTGGAAAGTGGACTGTTGAAATAGCTGTACTAATGACTGGACGTCAGTATTTAATACAGTTCACCTGAGGTTTTTCCCCTCTGATGAAAGGCATATTGACCATGGAGCTTACCAGCACCCTCGGATTTTTCTAGTTATAGTCACATTTTTTCATTTTGCCTGTGAGAAATCTAGTCCTTAATGTTTAAATACTGTTAAAAGTTGTTTTCGAAATATTTCTCAATATGTAATACTTCAGGGAGATGCTTTCATATTTATTGAAACTTCCCTGAACATAGCCTAAATGGGCTTCTACCCATAACCCAGGTGATATTATTCTACCTCTGTCCACTTTTCACTTCTCCTAAAGCAATAGAAGCAACTTGGCTGGCAGATTCTCCTGTTATTAAAATAAGCAAGCTCCCCGAGGAGTGGTGGGAGTGAAGAGATTGTTTTGCACCTGTGCGAAATGCTGCAGTTTTCCTGTCCAGTTGCTGTGGTGTGCCTAGAAAGAACTGTTTGCAGTGGAATTTACTGTATAATCCATTTTTCAGATTATTGGTGGCAGAAGTGTTCAGGGAAGTTCATTCCTTCACATCCAAAAGGAGAGTTCCTCTTGCAGGTAGAGAAATAGATACCTGCATTTGTGCAAGAGAACAGGGATGACAAAGGACCTTCTCTAGTTTTTAGTGATTCCATCCTTAGACTCCAGTTCATGAAGCTTTGCTTCCTCACGTGCTGCCTTGTTGCTGAATGACTTTGGCAAATGTATCCTTAAAAGAGTGGGGGTGGCATGAGGGCGGGGGGCTAAACCTTGGGGCCGAATAGACAAGCTGAACTAGTGTCAGAGACATTATGAAGACATTTTGCCAGTTAAACATTCAGTGGCTTCCTAGATTGATGAGATTGGAGACCTTGTATGAAAACATAAGCAAAGGAGTTTTTCAGAAAAAAATATATTTTGAGAGAGAATTGATATGATGCTGGGCTAGAGGTGGTGACTGCATGTTTCACCCTAAGAGGTACTTCATTTTTCTAATTTCCTTTGCTGCCTTAATTATTCCCCTCAACTGTTCAGTCCACGCGTTTCACAACAGGTGCCTTTTATGGGGATAAAACCTATCATTCCGAGCTGGTATCCGAATTCTCTTTGGTAATCTCCTGCACCTACCTAAGCAATGCTTTGCACAAATTAGGTGCTGAATACATGTTGAGTTAAAAAGAAAAAGGAGTAGTTGGTAAACTCACAGAGGAGCAGATTTTGTGCTCAGCTTTTAATTTAAACAAAAGATAGTTTGCTTTTTGTGCACTGGCTAGAACCTCTACATTTGAAGTCATTTAGAACATTCTTTCCCTTCATTTCCTGCATTGTATTTGCCTCAAATGGGTTCCCTCGCTTTTCACTGCACTGCTAGGCTCTTGTGTAATTCATCTTTCTGACCGGTAGGTGTATTATTATCTGCCCAGCTCTGCCATATGAAAAAGTAATCACAGCAGCCTCGGAAAAGAAAGGTCTTGTCTTTGGAGGCTGTACAGTACTGCACGTGCTGGAACAGTGGCCATGTCTGGGCTGCTGTGCAGATGCTGACAGTGTAGTTGGAAGTACAGTTTTGTCTCTACCCAGATGTCTTTATATGTGAGAGGGAAGGGAAGGGAAGAAAAGAGTAAAAACCCCTAATGTGATGATTTTCCTTCCGAAAACTGTACATTTATCCTGCTTATTAATAGCACAGTCCTTTCAGGAAGGTGGCAGAGTTGTTCTGTTTTGAAATAAATCAAACTGTCTGATAGGATTACAAACAGAGATTGGGGCCTAGCAGACAAGAATAAGTTACAGTCCATGTTGACAAGTAATTTGATCCCGTAATTAAAGTTAGATCATGGTCACTGCCCTGTTACAACTATCGAGTGTCTGAAAGAGCATGCAGGCTACGCACACCTTGACTTTGTCAAGGTGCACCATATGGTTGAGTTTTCTTATAACAGTGTAGTAGGGCCAACAGATGGATTTTTCTCCCTTTATAAATGTATGTGATGTCAGGAGAGGAGAATTCAGAAGTTTTGTTTCTTTTGGGGGGTTTTTCTGTCCCTTGCTCCATGTGACAGAGCTCTCGATTCAAAAATAAAAGGAAACCTGTGTCTCAGATGAAATGATGTGGGCCCTTTCCCTCTAAGAGAATAAACTGTTTGGGAACAAATACCTTTAATTGCTGACCAACCCAAAACAAACACAAATTATGACCCAAAAGAAAGCAAATAGAGCCATATTAATGTAGGCTTTTAGATCTTACGGAATCTGGTTCTGAATCATCCTGCTCTTCCTGAATGGTTATATATTGCTTCAAGACAGCCAAATGACAGTGTTGGAAAGACAACTTTGAGAATTAGGATAAATAAGGTATCAATTATATTATCAGGTGTTAATGCTATCCGTTTGACCTAAAAGGAGTCAGAAAAGTTTTTTTCCCAGATCATTCTAATAAATACACAATATAAAACCATAATTTACTTCTTGGTATTAAGTTGAGCGACTGTGTTTTTTAAAGAGTGATGGGGAAATAATGCAACTGGGAAGAAGGACCTTATTTTTATTTGAGAAATAAAGGTACTCCCAGGTTGTCTGGGCACATGGAAGCACACGCATGTGCACAATGTACAAATTAGTCTGCATCTTAGGACAGTTTATACAACCGTGCATTGATTTATTCCCAGATGATTATAGAAAAATCCCTATTTTTACAGCACTCCTCCAATTCTAAGAATGAAAGAAAAAACTTCACAATAAACTATAGTAAATGTTTGCATTACACTGTGTCTCTCCGAGGCTCTGTATGTTGAACTCCAGTAAGTTAATTAGAATATGTTGTTAGAACTTAAGAGGAAGCAGAAATGAAAAAAAGCTTGATTTAAGTATGTGTGTGTGTAGGAGTGTATACATGTAAGTGAATATACATGTGAATATATAACATGTATAGTATATATAACATGTTACATATTCACATACACGTCACACACATACACACATATATATTTTTCTCCTTCTATATGTATATGATCCTTTTCAAGAAACTCAAGCATAATAACCCCAGAACTCTTCATGATAGCCGTGAGACCTAAGTGTTAAGGGAAAAAAAGGAGACTGATTGATAGAGATTTAGAAATCAATTAGGCATGCTATTTAAAATATTATGTCTGCTCTTAGGGCCTTCTTCTATCAGCATTACATTGGCTCATGAGTAGAAGGAGTGATTTGTTTCTAACATTAGACAGAGGTCAGTTTTATGTCCACACAGTGGATGAACTTGAAGGGCCCAGAAGGAAGGGGCCTCCAATTGAGAAAGGCAATCTGGGCAGAATTGCAGGAGATTGGCACTAGACTTCTGACAGGCTGTGTGATATCCTTAAGGCTATGGGAGCATCCTAGAGACCGAGAGTTTGCTTGATCTTGTTTTCCAATGTGGATTACTCAAATTAGCTTAAAATTGTCCCCACCGGTTTTTTTGAATCTCGAGCTCCTTGGCTACTGGTGTGGAAATTTGAGACTAGTTTCTTAAGGCTTATTCAGGTTTCCTTGAATGTACGAGTAACTCCTTATTAGGCAAGTTCCTGGGTCTCCTTTATATCCCCAGTGCCTGGTACATAGTAGTTGGTAGTAGTGTTAGTCAGTCAGTTGTGTCCAACTCTTTGCAACCCCACAGACTGTAGCTTGCCAGGCTCCTCCGTCCATGGGATTCTCCAGGCAAGGATACTGGAGTGGGTTGCCATTCCCTTCCCTAGGAGATCTTCCCAACCTAGGGATCAACCCCTGGTCTCCTGAGTTGCAGGCAAATTCTTTACCATTTGAGCCACAGGCACATTTCTCAGTAAAACTTGGTTAAGTAAATGGGAAATATTCTTTCTAACTTGTTGTTTTATTTTATGAACAGCCTTTCTGTGATTTCAGGTAGCATTATCTATTTTTTATTGACAAAAAATATCAGCAACAACAAACAGGATATCCTGCTCGATGCCATGGTAGCAGCTCTGCCACAAGTCCAGGGAAAAGCAGGCAATGGCAGCCTTTGGGCTGAGGCCTCAAGGAATAGCCTGAAAGCCAGCTGCTCTTTTCTTGTCACCTGTAGTTGCATTTAGTGTATCCCCAGCACATCCCAGAGAAATCAGTCCGCAACCAGAAGTTAATGTAGAAACAGTCCTTCAAACCGTTTTACCAGGTTAAAAAAAAAAGGAACAAAATCAGAAATACTGTGACTCAGATGCCTCGTGTCATGTATAGTTTAGAAAGTGGTGAAGTCAGACAAAACCCCAAAAGGGCACTGAGAGCTGTCTCATTTTCACTCAAAACACTGATTGCCCATTTAGAGGGTGAATTTGCATAGGTTTTTATTTACCAAGATACAGGTGTGAATAGCGCCTCTTTTTACTGTATCCAGAAAGCAAAGTCCACCCAGTGGAAGAGACGAGCTGCCATTTCAGATCCACCACAATCATCTTTTGTGCCCAGAGGACCATGAGGCTTTAGGTACAGCTTTTGTAGTCTCTCCTTATATAGCAGCATGAAGAAACCAAACAAGAGGCTGTGTTTTTATTTGGCAGGGGGCAGTTGGCCTGTTAGCAAAAAACAAGAGAGTGGAAGAACCAGAGAGCTTGCATTTCAACTTTTGGTTTTTAGTCTTCAGCCTTCACGCAGGAAAACAAAGCAGAACCAAAGTACCATGTATAATATTAATTTGGACATATATCCCATAGTATAATTTCTCACTTTTTTTTTTGCTTTACAAACTGAGAAAATGAGATTGTCACATAATGTTAGGGTGGTTGCTTTATTATGATTGGATCCATGTACTCTGTAGTGGTTTTTCCAAGTTCTATTTAAAATATATAGAAACACACTCAACCAGACGTGTGACACGTGGCAGAGATCACATTCCTTTCTCAACACCCTACTGTCCACCGAAATGCAGGCACTCCATAAATGGCCCAATTTTTTTTGTTAAAGAACAAACACATTGATATGTTCCCCCATCCTTGCTATGTGTTATCAGTGAGACTCCCAGAGAAGAGGAGTGGATTCTTTTCAGAGGTGATTTTGAGCAAAATTTAAACTCAAGTTGTTGATGTCAGCATCTTTCCTAAGTGTTTGGATAGCATGAAGAAAACCTTCTTAGCTCACCCAGAAGTATGAGGTGAAAAATATACAGATTATAGGGTCACTTTTTATGTCTAAGAGCTTCAAAATGTAGAAAACCACGGGGGTCGAGGAGATGCTGGGTAGTCTGATCTGTTTTATAAATGCCTGTAGCAGTGGCCGCAGCCACAGGAAGGGACTGTGTAAGTGTTCTGCCAGCTTTCTGAAGCCAGGGTCTGGGCTGGGATCACACTCACAGTCTCCCCAAGGGAAGGCCTTTTTTTGGAGAGAGAGTTTGGCAGAACTTTGGCCAACTAGCTGCCCTGCTACCGTTTAGTAATCCTCTTTCTTTGATAAACCTCGTTTTGCTGGGGGATTCATTTGGACATCCCGAGAGCTTCAGTGTAGCAATAACATGAGGGCAAAATGCTTGTACTTTCCAGTTGAAACTTCCCCTCCAAAGATCTTTGGTGATTGAGAAGTTGAGAGGCTACATAAATGTGACACAGGGCTTGGCATTTCACAGTTCTGGAAAAAAGACAAGAATCCCTCCATATGGAGTGAAGTGTGTATTGACAATAGTGAAGGCTCTAAAATGTGATTCCCTTAGAGACCTCTCATACCTGCACATACTTTGAGGTTACACAGGTCATATTGTGGGCTGGTGAGAGATAGAGGGAGAGAAAAACCAAATTGAAGACACTAGTTCCTCTTCTCTGGGGTATTATAGTCTGCAGTTCTCTCCTTACTCATCAGGTGCATGCAAATTGTTCTGAAAACTGACCCAAAATTAACAGGAAACATCTAGTTATCTGTCTGATCCTGAATACTTTTACTTTTTACTTTTTCTCATGTGGTCTGTTATTCCTGTATTCATTAAAATGCAGAAGTTCAAGTGACTGGTTGTGTGACTAGTCCTAAGGAAATTTTTTGGTAAAAGTTACATTTTTCCCTTTCAAGTCTAGACCATCTGAAAGCTCCCTTCATTGCCTTCCATCTTATCCCCAAAGAAATTTCCATAATATTTTTAGCCATCTATGAAAACAGTTCCGACAGAAGCACTGAGAAATAGTGACAAGCAATGACAGGAAATGCCGTTTGCCCTGGTCTCCTTCATAACTTAGTGAGGCCACAGCTGCCTATTTGCTTTTCGCTTCCTGTTTGGGGGCTATTTGGGTCAAAAGTAGCAGTGTTTTCCATATAGAGATGTTTTTTTGGGGGCTTTATTCTGTAGGGCCACGGTAAATCTGTCACTGGACTACATATTTTGTATATTTTATGAACTGTATCATGTGATTTGAGTTTAATTTGGAAGGCAGTGCTTTTATAATAAAGATCCACCCACACACACCCCCCAACACGTACAGCTTTAGGGTCTGGGGTTGCAGGGGCATTCAAAAGTTTATAGCTCTATTTACACAATAGTGATTGCTGAGAAGGGCATTTCCTGCCAGTTAATGACTGGTCGGAAAGGCCAACGGTCCAAATCCAGATGCCACGAAGAGACCAGGACGCTTTTATCATGAAGTGGTGGGGAGAAAGTGAAAACATGGTCTGCCTTTTGAAGAGCCCAAAGCAGTGCAAGCAAAGCCAGATATGGAAGTGCTGCTTTGTGGTGTGAAAAATGGACCTTCTTTTCATGACCAGGACCAACTGACTTTCCCAAGAGGGTACCCAATCAAGACGTGGATGAAGAGGGCATTTCCTTCAGGTTGATGACCCATGGAGAGAAGACAGAGAAAGATGAGGGCCCTGAGCTGGCCTGGTATTAGCTGCCTAAATGGTCAACTCACAGGTGTTACAGCGCCCTTAAAAACCTTTAAGATCACGGATTGAATTTCCTAACTGGTTGGATAACCAATTCATTGTGAAGTGGACAAGCATTTAGGGATGGAAAGAATGATCTCTTTTCAAGGTCAGTTAAGCAGGACACCAATATTCTGTTTCAATCTCCTAATATAAAGAAGGTAAATAATATGTATGAAGAATGCTTTGCCTCTTGTGAAAGGAAATATCTTTGATGGCTGTAATAGTGACCATTTAACCTAAGACATTCTCAGGAAACAGTTTCGTCCGAAGTATAATTCTTGCCTGCTATAAAGCAGCTGAGGTGTGAAGCATTTGGCATTGATTTAGAGCAAAAGCAGAATAGGACCAAGATTAGGTTCACATCCAGGAATCCCTGACTTCCTGGCCTGTCCTTCACTCCTTTAGCTTCTTAAGCCTTCATTTTGCAAAAATGTTAAATGTTTATAAAGGATAAACATCTGCTCTGAGTTGTTTAATAGATACCTCCATGTAAGGGGGTACTGGGACACCCCCACTTCAGAACTTGGCTTAGTCTTTTACCTTGAAATTTTCTTTCATATCTTCCAAATTTGGTAGGGGAATGGCAGGGGTGGACCCGACCTCTGAAAAACAGGCAATCGTAATAGGTCAGGCACCTGGATTTCTTCATGGGATTGAGTCATCTGTCACAGGCAGAGCACACCAAATATTAAGTTTCATTTTTGGGTCTGGAAAATGTCATTATATGCTTTTTAAATATTCAGTAATCCAAAGATTGCTGGTCATCACCAGCTCCAAAATTAAAAGAGTTTTCTAAAGTTTAAAACATCCTACAAATTAACTGTATACCAATTACCGTTGTTATTATTAGATGATACCTCGAACATATTTATAAACAAAAAAGTGACTTGGATGAACTAAACAAAAAATTACGTGATTTTATTGTTGAGAATTCTTGCATTTGAATGTTAAGATACACTCAAATTTTTCAAGCTCAGATTCAATATAATATTCTGATTTACAAAAGTTTTGGATTAAGAACAAACAAGGTTCTTCTGAGTGGTGTCTCGTTGACCTGAATATTAGCATGCATTTATAATTAGCAACACAGCTGCATTTAAATAATGATCCAGACACCTTAGAGGTATCTTGTTCTAAGAGGTTAAATACCCCTTCCATCTTCTTGACATCATGTTTTGTTTAGCAAACCCTTTCTTTGTAGGTTATCCCCAAATATATTTCACACTGGTTCGGATTCAGTTACTGTAGTCTGTACTAGTGGCCTCATAATTCATGAAGATTTACCCTACTATTAGCAGAGCTAATAACCATTACCTTGTAGCATGTGGTAAGTCTGTGTTTTTCTATCAGTGCAGTCTTCAAGTGGTGGGTAGCAAGTCATTAGTGCATAATGAAATCCACTTAGGAAGTTATGACTAGCATTTCTTTTAAACAAAATTGAATAGAATATATAGCAAGAAAACATCAAAATATATCATGTAATACATTTAAATATTTTTGATGAGATTATTTTAGATCTATACAAATATATATATATACTTAGGATGTTAAACTGTGTTTCTTATTATTTGTTGCTGTTGAAAAGTTTAAAAGTCAATGTTTTAGTAGATGTCATTTCAAACCAGGTCAAAAATGATTTTTTCCTCTTTTTTTTGAAGGGAAGGTAGTCAAGAGATATAGGGGACTTGGTTGCTGACATATTGAATGATGTTTAAGTACCCTGACAGTTGTGTGTCTGTTTTTCAGACTAAGAAGTGAGACATATTGCTGTAGGAATGCTGTAAGATTTAACATCTATGATATTGTTGTAGTCCTGAGGGTATGCACTTTATGTATTATGTCTTTACCAAGTGATGTTGATAGACCATGAGACTCAGGAAACAGTGTTACCTATGAACAGAAGCCCAAAGAGGACATCTTAGAAAAACAACAATAACTGAAAATCTTGAAATGGCTGGATGTGAGGTGCTTCTAGCAGCAAAAGAATGGTCAAAAAAATTATGTGTAGAAAAAAGCTCATATTATTATAGGATGAATTTAAGTGTAAAAAATGTAAAAATTGGTTTTACAAATCTAAAATGGTCATATCAAGAAAGAAGAAAACTGATTTTTAAATAAATTGTAAATGTACACATTTACCATATGTTGGAAGAAAAACCTGTGAGTGGCTATTTTTTCTGCAGTGCACAAAGGCACACATTAAAATGAATTGTAAAATTGTGGATGGGAGGTGTAAGATGAAAGTTAAATATACCTAGGATGTTGATGTGAAAGTGAAAGTCGCTCAGTCGCGTCCAACTCTTTACCAACTGAGCTAGCAGGAAAGTCCTGTTGATGGGAATGATTACACAAATAAAGACGACAATAGTCATATAGCCTTTCTAATTACTTTTTTTGGGCTTCTCGTGTGTCTCAGCTGGTAAAAGAATCCACCTGCAATGCGGGAGACCTGGGTTCCATCCCTGGGTTGGAAGATCCCCTGGAGCGGGGAAAGGCTACCCACTCCAGTATTCTGGCCTGGAGAATTCCATGGACTGTATAGTCCATGGGGTTGCAAAGACTCGGACACCACTGGGCAACTTTCACTTTCACTTTTCACTGATAAGAATTAAGCCCAGCACTAAGAAAGAAAGGATTTATTCACATAAGGTACTGAGTATAATCCATGAAGAGGTTGGAAACAGCTTTAGAAATCTGGACAATTTGTGCAGGTTCCTTTGAATTAAATCATTGTTAGGGAGAGTACAACATAGCCTTCTAGGGTACTATTGTGTCTCCAGTAGGATCATAAGGATCCACCCCCCATCCCCAGTTCTCTCCCAGTGCCATGAAACCTCTTTTATGACTGGACATGTTGACTTCATTCCCAAAGGTCTTTTACTGTGGACATCTTTCAGAGCCTTTAAGCACTGCTGTTTTCTCCACACTGAGAATATGAATGAAATTAGGCTTTTCATCACAGACATTTAAATGTTAAACTTAAGTTACTGCTCTGTATAAAATACAATCTCAGTTCTAATGAGTTGATAACTAAACTCTGTCACTGTAAATGAGTTTTATCTCCCTCTTCAGACATACCATATTTAAACTTAAGAATAGAGAAAGGCTTACACATCTAATGGTTGTGCAATTAGCAATCAATTTATTAAATGGCATGTAAAACAAATTAAGCACCATAATAAAGTGTTATACCATCACTGACAGAAATGTTCCATGAATTACTCTATTCATGATGATAAAAACTAAAAAATGATGGATGAATCTGCATATATTTCCCTATCTTTGGAGTGACAGGTTTTAACTATTTCTTGTTCTGTTCATTAAAGCTGTTTAGAGAGCACTAATATGTATGTTTTTAGACCACAGGATGACTGCCTATAGCATCTGTTTCATCATAAACATTTTAGTAGCTGCTGCTGCTGCTGCTGCTGCTGCTAAGTCACTTCAGTCGTGTCCGACTCTGTGTGACCCCATAGACGGCAGCCCACCAGGCTCCCCCGTCTCCGGGATTCTCCAGGCAAGAACACTGGAGTGGGTTGCCATTTCCTTCTCCAATGCATGAAAGTGAAAAGTGAAAGTGAAGTTGCTGAGTCGTGTCTGACCCTCAGCGACCCTGTGGACTGCAGCCCACCAGGCTCCTCCATCCATGGGATTTTCCAGGCAGGAGTACTGGATTGGGGTGCCATTGAGTAGTTAAAATAAGATGTGGGCCATTTAAGTGTGAGTTATTCAAGATTTTCAGCTGCAACAAGGATGTGATGGTTTTGTGTGTTTGAGGCAAACAAAATTTGCCATTGGTTTGGGATGTCAGCTACTTTTAAATTTTTTAATACAATTTTAAAGGTTCTATTTCATTTATAGTTACTATAAAATATTGCCTCTATTCTTTATGTTGTACAGTACATCCTTGAGTCTTTCTTATACCCGATATTTTGTGCCTTCCACTGCCTCACCCCTCTGTTGCTCCTCACCCCACTGGTAACGACTAGTTTGTATCTGTGAGTCTGCCTCTTTTTATATTCACTATTTTCCTGATATTATACAATACTTATTTTTCTCTGTCTGATTTGTTTCACTTAGCATAATGTCTAGCATAATGCCCTCCAAGCCATTCATGTTGTTGCAAATGGCAAAATTTCATTCTTTGTTCATTGCTGAGTAGTATTTCAGTATATGTATTTATCTTTAAATTTTATTAAAGTGTAGTTGATTTACAGTATGTTAGTTTGTGGTGTACAGCAAAGTGATATATATATATATATGATCTATGCATGATATCTATATATATATACCTACTATATATGTGATCTATTCTATATATAATAGTGTATACATATTAATCCCAAAGTCCTAATATATCCCTCACCCCCACCTTTCCCCTTTGGTAACCAGTAGTTTGTTTTTGAAGTCTGTGAGTCTGTGTTTTGTAAATAAGTACATTTGTATCATTTTTTTTTAGATTCCACATTTAAGTGATATTGTATGATATTTGTCTTTCTATGTCTGACTTAGTGTGATAATCTCTAGGGCCATCCATGTTGCTGCAAATGGCATTATTTCACTCTTTTTTTATGGCTAAGTAGTATTCCATTGTGTGTGTGTGTGTGTGTGTGTGTGTGTGTGTGTATCACATCCTCTTTATCTTTTCATATGTTGATGGACACTAAGCTACCTCTTTCACTTTAGCCCTGTGGGGTTTTTTGTGACTACTTGGCAAATTAATAGTAATAAAAAGAAGCTATGGAAGAAGGTGTGCCTAAACCCCAATCTGTCATTCATTTCATACATCATCCTAGCTTTTCTCAGTCTGAGAAATATAATGATCTCTTGTGTAACAAATCTGTCAAATTTCATTGAAAACCTCAAGGTATACATGGAGCATAAAACCCTCAATTGGTGTTTGTTTATTGTAAATGACTGTTTCCTTTAGAAGGCAGTGAGCCTATGAGGGCATACTATCTTCTAGAATGAAGAAGGAAGATTGAAAGAAAGAAAGAGATGCTATAAGTCTTTTGCTTTTGTAATTCCCTATAACTTATTCCTCATTTTTGTGGGACCCTATCCTAAAGGAGATCAGTCCTGGGTGTTCATTGGAAGGAATGATGCTCCTCTCCAACCAATCAATCTCTCTTTCAAGAGGGGTTTGCTTTGTTTTGTTTGAAGGAGTTTATATATAGGAATAAAATTTGAACCCCCATTTCACAGCCAATAAAAAGGTCCTATAATAGGTGTTTATTTAGAGTCAACTGACATTTATCGAACAGTTACTGGAGCCAGATGCCCTGTGCCCTGCTAGGCACTTTCATTATTGCTAGGACATTTCCTCTAGCTACGAAATGCAGTCAGTTCTAGCTAGGCAAGTATGCTCTTCCACACCAGTAGATATTGGGCTAAAGATTGTACCTTCAGCTCTTTGCTCACTTTTTAATACAACCCCATGCCACCCTCACAAACACAAACTAATTTCTTCACTGTCCAGTCATATTCTCTTCATTATTTGGGGACCGTCTCATGACCTATGGCCTGCCTCTTCCATCAGTGAAGAAATTTATTTCCTTTTCAGTCAAGCCAACATTAATCTCTCAATCATCTTGATAGAACAAATGACTGGTGGATGGTGCTACAGTTGTTGTTGTTGTTGAGTTGCTAAGTTGTGTCCATCTCTTTATGACTCCATGGACTGTAGCACGCCCTACCCTTCACTAGCTCCCAGAGTTTGCTCAAAGTCATGTCAATTGAGTCAGTGATGCTATCTAACCATCTCATCCTCTGCTGCCCCCTTCTCCTTTGCCTTCAATCTTTCCCAGCATCAGGGTCTTTTCCAGTGAGTCAACTCTTCACATCAGGTGGCCAAAGTACTGGAGCTTCAGCTTCAGCATCAGTCCTTCCGATGACCATTCAGGGTTGATATCCTTTAGGACTGACTGGTTTGATCTCCTTGCTGTCCAAGGGACTTTCAAGAATCTTCTCCAGCACTGCAGTTCAAAAGCATCAGTTCTTTGGCACTCAGCCTTCTTTATGGTCAATTCTCCTATCCATAATGACTACTGGAAAAACCATAGCTTTGACTAGATGGACCTTTGTCAGCAAAGTGATGTCTCTGCTTTTTAATACACTGTCTAGGTTTGTCATAGTTTTCCTTCCAAGGAGCAACGTCCCTTAATTTCATGGATGCAGTCATCGTTCACAGTGATTTCAGAGCCCAAGAAAATTAAATCTGTCACTTTCCACTTTTTATGCTTCTGTTTGACATGAAGTGAATGAGACTGGTTGCCATGATCTTAGTTTTTTTAATACTGAGTTCCAAGTTCTACAGTAGGGTGGGAAATAACAGAGGATGAAGCATAAAGAGTCAGGAGTGTGAAATGATGTTGAGTGAAAGTGCTCCTGAAACAGCTACATAGAAAAGCCTAGAACGAAGTTGGATTTTACTTTTTTAAAATGCAGAGACAATAGCAGAGTAAAGCCTTGGAGTCAGTCTCTTACCCCTAGGAGTGGTCCAGCACAGCCCAAAGAGAGCATCAGAGGAGGAATCGCTTTGTGCCACAGAAGCAAAGTAGAAAGTTTTTAGAAGGAGAGTGGGATATCAACCAATATCAAAGGTATTATGTAAGTTGAAGTCTCTGGTTTTGGTATTTTAAATGTTACGGATGACTTTTTAAAGGCCAGAATCCAGTTCGCAGAGGGTTGAGGAATAAATGAAAGATTGGGAAATGAAAGTGGTAATGATTGCTTTTTTGAGACACTTGATGATTAAAAATGAAAAATGTTGAAACTTAACAAGGAAATAGGATCAAGGGAAGGAAGAGTTTGTTGTTGTTTTAGGGTATGAGTGGCTTAAATATGCTTACTGGCTGACAGGGAGGCAGAGGTGAAGAGCTCTTTCATCCTACTTTTACTCATCAAATGTAGAATACAAGAAATTTCTGTAAATCACCAAATATATATCGAGTGCCTGCCCTACTTGCCCTGAGTCTCGGTTAATATGCACAGTATTATTTGTGCAATCTGATTGAGTAATCTGTGAAGGGCTCTGATGTTTATTCTCTTTGTACAGGATTAGGCCCATCATAAAAGAACTGGGATAGGTTTGGACAAAAAAAAAAAGACAGTGGAACTCAGCCAAAATAATAGATAGGATTGTTTTTAAGTAGCTTTAGAGACAAGTCAGTGCACTGAATTAGTGAAAATGTGACTGACATCTTTGTATAGATCAGGCTCAATGAAAATGAAAGAGAAGGTGGTAAAAGCTATAAAAAGTAATGATTCCAATATAACTGCCAAGGATGGACTTTTACTCTGTGATTTCCCTTTAGACTCAGATTCAATATCCGTTCGTCATCAAGTTAGAAATTTTAACATGGTAAGCAGATTCCTTAAGTTGTATCTGGCAACTTTAGTTTTTTGTGGATTTTATATTTTTTAACATGTAATTAAAAAAAAAAAACTTTGGGTCCAGATTCAATTCCCCTCATTTTAATCACTCTCCCAATTCTCTCTTCTAGGATGTGTTTTGTTCTTCCTTTCTTAGAAGCTGATGATAATTGGTACAAATATCTCTAATGTAAGCCTTATATTTAATGTCTAGGGTGATGTTTGATTCTAGACAAAAAGAAATGGTGGCTGCTTTGAGATTCTGAAAATGCTTTTTATTCTGGAGAGAAGACAAAATGATGCAAATTTTGTGACATGTTGAAATCTTTGAAGTTACTGTAAAGGTACTACTGATTAGCTAAATCAGGATTTGCCAAACTGTGTTTATTTTGCCATATTTTCTTAAGTGGAATGCTGGGGAATTGATGGTTAAAATAAATACCATATTCTGAGGATTAAATTATATGAAAAGGAAATGGCAACCCACTCCAGTGTTCTTGCCTGGAGAATCCCAGGGACGGGGGAGCCTGGTGGGCTGCCGTCTATGGGGTCGCACAGAGTCAGACACGACTGAAGCGACTTAGCAGCAGCAAAGTTACCATCCCTCTTCTGCCTCTCCCAAACTATATATTTATGTGTGTGTGCTTAGTCGCTCCATTGTGTCTGACTCTTTGCAACCCCGTGGACTGTAGCCTACTAGGCTCCTCTATCCATGGAATTTTCCAGGCAAGAATACTGGAGTAGGTTGCCATGCCCTCCTCCAGGCGATCTTCCCAACCCAGGGATTGAACCCAGGTCTCCCACACTGCAGTCACTTTCTTTCCATCTGAGCCACCAGGGAAGCCCCGTATATGTATATGCACATACATATGTATATACACACATATATGTAATAGATACATATATACATACATATGAGTGGGTATGTATGTGTAAATAATTTTTTTCAGCTTTTTTAAATTCTACATTATAAATTGCTGTGCAAACATGACTTGTTGAGAAGAATTTAAGACTACTCCATCAACAGAAATTAAAATGGTTTAATAATATATTCCTGCCAAGAGGACACACTCTACAAAGTCAGCAGTAACTTAGATTAAAAGATGCCCCCCTACTGCAAGGGAGATGTTTGTTAAGTATAATTCTAAAATGACTATGAAGAATTTGCCTTTAATTTCTCATTTATGATTTCTAGTTTCAGTCTCTTCCTTACCATTTTATACTGGAGAAAATAGTATTTCTATACTATCCTAAATAAAGAAGCAAACGAAATGGTTTCATATTTAAGTTACTGAGACTATCTTTTTACTTTGTTCTGGTAAAAACAGGCAGCAGATCCAAACTTGAAATAATAGCCTGAATGGGCTGATTAAATCTGTGATCAACAATTTAAAACTCTTTGCTTGATAATTGGAAGAACTGCAAATGAAGACAAGTTTATATGGTTGGTTTAAATTAAGGCTATTGTTCTGAGGGAATCAGACAGCTTGATAATCAAGTTGTGAACTCTGTATCTCTTAACAAGTTAATTTAATCTGATATCTCTTCAAAGGCCATGTTCCGTGTTACTGGTTAACAACACCTCACAGGCATCTGAGCCGCTCATCCAGAGTCTGCTCTCTGGTTTATTACTATTACAGTTATTTATTAGATTCTGTAAAGACCCTGAATTTGCAAATGAACCCTTTGGGAGTTATAGTATCAATAATAACAACCTTGGTGAAAGTATGCATTTTAACAATGATGTTTACACATTGAAATTAAATAATCAAAATTATTGATACTCATTTGAATTTTTCACAATTAGTGATTAAAATAATTTAAAATATATATAGAAAATGTATTTTCCCAGTCTTTAATGCATTATTTTTGTATGTGTGTTTGCATGTATGATTAATACTGTAATAAATGCCGAAGAAATGACAACTTCTTTGTCGAGCTTTGAGTGGAGAAATTCCAGCAAGGAAGACAAAAGTGAGTGATGAGAAAGTATTTCCAAACAAACCTCTCTTAAAATGGCTTTTCAGTAAAAGCCTTTGTGTCCACTTCTGCCCAGCTGCATTAAGTTGCGAGAAACATTTAATTTACTTTAGAATGCCAAGTAACTTGTCTTTTTCAAAGCTAAGGAAGTCTGGTTTTGTCAAACTTGCTATCTTTTTTTTTTTTTTGAAAGCACTAACCGTCTGTCTTTGAGAGGTAGTTACTCATTTCTTCAGATTCCACTTCTATTCGATTTCTCTTGCGTCTGTTCATCATTGGAGCTCCCTTTTATCTCAAAAGGTAAGCATGCATTTGGCCCTTTAGCCTCAGTTCCTGGAACAACACTAATGTTCCTCAATATCCATGTTGACATCCAATGGTCTATAGTTTCTTTTCTTGGCAGGAATTTGATTCTTCCAATATTCAAATTGAAAACCATAGTCTTATACATGCAAAGCAGTTGACAAAGAGAAGGGGGAAGGGGCAATTTATCTGACTGCAGTCAACAAGCTAAACAAATTCATATAGAAAAAAGCAAATCTGCAAAACATACATGGAGAAAAATTAGGTATACCAGCTATGTGTGATTTGTGCTGTTGATTTTCTACAGCATATCAACCCTGGCACCACTCACTCCCACACCCCCCTCCACAACACATGTTCACACAAACATACACAGGAACAGTTTTAACTTATGTTATAAATATGTAGTATCTGTGGATCTTTTTCAAGTATATCTTCCTATGTAACATCTGACCTAAAATAAAACAATCATACTTTTTTCTTTAAACATAACATTAACTGATAACCAGCTTTTAGTGTCAGAGAAGGCCTAACCCTAGAACAATTTACTAGGAAGAAAAAGAGGAAAATGTAATTAATATTAGACTATATTAAGAAGTGATAGGAAGAGGTGATGCAGTTTTGTACTGTTTGCTAATGGAAACAGCTGCTGACTTTGTGCCAGGCACTGTGATAAGCACTATACACGTATTATCTCATCTAACCCTCATTGCAACCTTGTGAGGTCGGTGTTATATCTTCTTTTTACAGATGGTGAACCTGAGGCTCAAAGAGATTAGGCTCAAAAAGACATTCTGCTAGTAAACAGCAGCGTCCAAACTTGAAGTTAACTGTGACTCCATACTCTGTGTTTATATTGTAGAAATAGAGAAAAGGTTTCATAGAGAACCTGAGTTTGCTGCCTGTCGCTTTCACGATGTGATCTGGGACTGAGCACTGGATAAAGCAGTGCTGCTTGAAGGAAGTAAAGATCTGGAATGACCAGATGCTGTAGACTTTGCAATACACTTCTAAGTTATAGACCTATAAACTGCTAGAAGTGGAGGGAGAAAGCAGTACTCAGTTAACAATACCTTTGTGCAGAATAAGTCTGCTTGGCACAATATTGTCAGTAACAGCAGTCAGACTTTTTAAAAGTCATATTATGGTGGGATATAATATTATTTATTTTTATTTTATATTGGAGTATAGTTGATTTGCAATGTTGTGTTAGTTTCAGGTGTACAGCGAAATGAGTTGGTTATACATATGTATACATTTATTCTTTTTTGGATTAATTCCTGATTAGGTTATTACAGAGTATTGAGTTTAGTTCCCTGTCCTATACAGTAGGACTTTGTTCATGATTTTATATAGAGTATATATGTTAATCCCAACCTTCTAATTTACCTATCTCCCCATCTTTTCCCTTTGGTAACCATAAGTTTGTTGACTAAGTCTGTGAGTCTGTTTCTGTTTTATAAATAACATATACTATTATTTAATAGTGATAGTGCCTGGTATTTTTATAGGAATTGTTTGTTTAGGAGATTTTCATGTCAGTTGTGTTGAATGCGTGTAGTTATCACACACATTTAAATCTCAGGTTGATTTTCCCCTGACACTGACTTCCCAGGACTTTTTCTGTTTCACTCTGCTTTCTATCCCACTTTCAGCTCTCTTTCTTCCTTTTTTTTTTTTGCATTGGTTATTCATTCAGCATATCTTTATTGAGCACATCCCATGAATCAGCCATATTTCTTGGTGCTGAGGTTTTAACTCTGAGAAAGTATTCAAATAAGTTGTATTAAGATAAAGAACCTAGTTTTTTTTTTTAAATAATAACTTGAACATCACAAAGCATCATTATCCATAATGCCTTGGATCTCCTTCTTTAGCGTAATCATGTTGCTTTACAATTGTACTGACTTATTTATAATAGCCCAAAATAGGAAACAATCCGAATGTACATCAGCTGATGAATAGGTAAACATATGTGCTATATTCACACAATGGAATACTATTCAGGAATAAAAAGGAAGAGTACCAATATGTATATTCAACAACATGGACAAACCTTTAAAATTTTATTCTTAGGGAAAGAAGCCAGACATAAAAGGCTACATACTGTATGATTCCTTGTATATAAGATGTCCAGAATAGGCAAATCCATAGAGACAGAATGTAAATTAGTGGTTGCTCAGAAATGGAAAGGTAGGGGCATATCTAAGGGGTACAGAAATTCTTTGGCTAGGGGACCAAAATATTCTAAAATCGTGATGATTTTGCTCATATTTATGGATATACTCAAACCACTGAATTGTACATTTTAAAGGCTGAGTGTCATGGTATGTGAATTATATCTCAATAAAGCTGTTATTAAAAATTATATTGACTTATGTATGACGACAGTTATATTATTCCTATTTCAAGAATTACAAAAGTTAAGCAACAGCTAAAGGGAGGGGGTTGTTGATCTTCTTTTAAAGAGAAGCAGTGGATTGGGACATGTTGGGATTCCCACTCATTTCTATAACCTTTATAGGGAAAGTTGATTTCTTACAGAAAGATTCATGCTCACCTTTTCTGTTATTTGGGGTGCTGCCACTCTTGGTCCCACTTTGCCATGCTACCCTCCATATGGAACAATCTTTTTTTCCCCCACCAGCAGAGCATCTTCCATATAGCAGATACTCACTGCTTACGTTGGTTTAGGAAGTGTTTTGTCAGTAACTTAGTATATATGAGGTATTGAGCCAAACACTGAAGATGAATAACACATGTCCTTGAGGAGCTCACAGTTGAGCAGACAGATAGGCAAGGAGTCCGCTATAGTATGACAACTGTTGAGATAGAGATGGGCAGACATGTTTGATGGGGATGCTGAAATCCTGAGTATAGTTCTGGATCTGGATCTCATTCATCCACTCATCTGATATGCATATCACGGCTGAGGCATTCTCCTCTACATTTCAACACATCCAATAAGAAGGCTTCCCTGGTAGCTCAGCTGGTAAAGAATCCGCCTGAAACGCAGGAGACCTGGGTTCAATTCCTGGGTCGGGAAGATCCCCTGGAGGAGGGCACGGCAACCCACTCCAGTATTCTTGCCTAGAGAATCCTCAAGGACAGAGGAGCCTGGCAGGCTGCAGTCCTTGGGGTCACAAAGAGTCAGACAGGACTGAGTGACTAAGCACACAGCACATAATAAGAAGGTTTTCACTTTTTACCAACATGGGGAAGTTTAACTGCATTTTTCTCATCTACCAAATGCCATGTATTTTGACATTAAATCTATGAATACAATGCAATTACATACTTCATTTGTAAATAAAACTTAAGTAGAACTGATGTTAGTATTGCTTGGCACCTCCAGAAATCATATCCTAATAGAACTTGAAAGTACTGGGGTTCATTCTGTGCCCAAATATCTAGGAATGAGCCTATAAATGTTAGGTTATGTTTGTGTACTTTTGTGCCCGTGGGAGGCAGTACAGACTAGTGATTGCAGCAAACATTCTAGAGCATGCCCAAAATTGACTGGGGCTTTCCCACTAATCCACTGTGTGACCTTGGAGCAAGTTACTTAATTTTTCAGTATCTCAGTTCTCCTATTTGTAAAATTGGGAAAATGCTAGTGTCTACCTCACAGGATTGTTATGAGCAGTAATGAATTAATGTACATGAAAATGCTAAGATTAGTGCCAGGCTAAGATTAGTAAACACAGTGTGCGTATTTCCTGTTGTTATATTTTCAGTTCATCTGAAATGTCATGCTTTATTATTCTGTTTTTCATAAATCATACATAGTCACCTTTAAATGAAATTTAAGTCATTGGAGGTTGATATGAAGTTTTCTCTATAGTCCTTTGAGTCTTTCACCCCAAAGCCAAGTAGATTCTCCATTATCTGTACTTGGAAATGAGAGGTCAAATTTGACATTCCTTTCTGCTCCTTTTACAAGGCCGCAGAATTTTACAATAAATTACATGGCTATCTATCAATTATCTTGATAAAATTTCCATAGCTCACACACTACTCGTGCTAAGGGATCAGTGCCTTTAGAATGTTTGATGTGGAGTTTATAATCCACAAGAAATAGAGCATATCACAGAGTTGGATTTACTTTTCTTGACTGCATTGATGCCATTCTGTTGGCAAGGTGTACATGGGCATTTTTTTAGTCAGCCACTAGCATCAGTGGCAGAGAAGGCAATGGCACCCCACTCCAGTACTCTTGCCTGGAAAATCCCATGGACGGAGGAGCCTGGTGGGCTGCAGTCCATGGGGTCGCTAAGAGTCAGACACAACTGAGCGATTTCACTTTCACTTTTCACTTTCATGCATTGGAGAAGGAAATGGTAACCCACTCCAGTGTTCTTGCCTGGAGAATCCCAGAAACAGTGACCCCCCGTCTATGGGGTCGCACAGAGTGGGACACGACTGAAGCGACTTAGCAGCAGCAGCAGCAGCAGCAGCAGCAGCATCATTGGCCAGTATGCTATCTAGGAGCCAGGATTTAGTGGTGACTTTCAGTCTCCTACTGCTGATAAACGTTTTTACTTGGCTAAAACAGTTGACAGATACAGTCATTATTGAGATGACTGTTTTTGCCTTAATTTACAGTATCGTTAGCCTTTCTTCTTTCTATATTGTGTCACATTATTTCTAGTACAATGATGATATAGTCATTTCCGGTTTAAGCACACGAAAAAATACTCAGAACAACAGGAAGGAGTGAGGGAGCCAGTCTGGCACAGAAAACAGAAGACTAGAGGAACTAGACGCTAGAGTAAGTGCAGCTCAGTACAGGGTCCCGGGGAGATCCACTTTGTTCTTTTAACCTTTATGGACCAAGTTGTTGCAATATCCTCATCATTATACTTAGATTACAATTTTATCTTTGCCGTTAAATGCTAACATATTTATATTGTGCCCAGTAAGAAAGCTTTCTCAGTAGCAGTAAGCAAATGGTTTAATTATAGCTTTGACATATATGGTCATTACCAATTTTTATTCTGAAGTTCCCTTAGATAAAATATGTAAACAGTTAAGTTGGGCTTAAATGTTTACTAACAATTAGAATCCACCTGCCAATGCAGGAGATGTGGGTTCGATCCCTGGGTCAGGAAGATCCCCTGAAGAAGGAAATGGCAACCTACTCCAGTGTTCTTGCCTAGAGAATCCCCATGGACAGAGGAGCCTGGTGGGCTACAGTCCATGAGGTCGAAAAAAGTTGGACACAACTGAGTGAGCACACACCCACATTCTTTATAACGTATTGTAATTATCTCTAGAAATCATCACGTGTTCAGTGACTAATAATCTAGAGCTTGTACTAAGGTAAATAAACAGAAGCAGCAATAACCAGTTCCCTTGTATTTCCTAATCATTGGCATACCTTTTAGTCATATTTCAGATTTAAGGCGGGCTCTGTCTCTCCCTAGGAATCCAAACTATGCTTTCTCTTAGTTGGCTTCCTGGAAAATCTAAGCCTCCCTCTTGCTCAACAACTTAAGTTCAAGCAAGCTCTTTTACATCCCTTTATATTGCGCACATAATGTCAAGGAACTTGAGTATATGGCCTGCATTAGCAAGCACCTAGTGCAAACTGTCTGTGATAGTCCCGCAGTATATGTCTGTATAGCCATATTTTTCTGAAATATTTATTACAATAATTCCTTATTGGTTGATAGATAGACACTGACCAGAGCCCCTTTCCACTGGTCACCCCCATAATCAGTCCTGCTTGGCTTGGATGCATGTTTAATATTTTGGATTTCATTCCTGGCTCATAGCCAACTGTGAGATCTGTCCCCTTCCCACCACCCATGCAATTGGAGCTCTGAGCCCTCCACAGTCTTTTCATGGACTGTTTCTCCCTGGTTGCATCTTAAATGCTAACTAACATTCTGTGAGAAGAGTCACGTCCCATAAAAACACGGGGCGCTACTCCCAGACCTCAGCTTCTAAACAGACACTTGAGATCTTATGAAAGCCAGATCCTAAAGCATTTGAACTGTCCTCAGCCCCCAAGCCCTCCCTGAGAGCATTCCAGAAACCACGTCATTTGTGTCTAAGTTAACACCTTACACAGAGCAGTTGTTGGATGTTTTCTTTGTTTGCATCTGGTTTTGTAAAGAGGAAGATTTAATCAGTGTGTTTGTAGGGGAGGTGACGGGCAGTTGTACTCTTGAAGTCACGGCTAATAAGCACTTGCCAGTGAGGACAAAGACATACAGACTACAAAAGTAAACATAAGAATTCCAAGCATATAGGCGTTTGAGACATTTAAAAAGTGTTGAACCAAGGCATGACCAATGTTTCTTTGTAATGATAATCTAGAATTATCAGAAAAAGCCTAACTTTTTTTTCTACTCTCCTATGTCTAAGGAAGCAACAAAATTTTAACAAAATTTTAAAAAGCATTTCAGAAAGATTTGTTTCCATATCAATGATAAGAGACAGATATTCATGTTTTAGAATTTTGGGTTTTGAAATATCAATTTTTGTTGAACACCTCCTTGCCTGATACTGTTCCAATAAATGAGGTGTTACTGTAATAAGACCTTAATGTGAACTTCTGCACTTTTTTAGTATCTGATGGGCCAGCAATATTAATAAAAATGATTTGTCATAGAAATTATATGGGACCAGAATCATTAGTATAAAGAAGTAACTACTTTCATTAAAGGCACTTCCAGATTCATCGAGTTTGTTTGTTGGGGGGAAAGAAACAGAATATTAATCTTCTGTGTCCTCTTTTTCAATGAAATATAATTGAAGAATTATTTTCTCACTAATAATAGTTTAAGGGAGCCTGATGAAAAAGGCTACAACTGCTGTCACTATTGAATTTTTGCATGTACACCTTTTTTCTTGTAAATATGCATTTGTATCTGGAGGAAAACAATACTTTCATTAATATCATAACATCCAAAATATTTCTTTATTAATTAAGAAATAGAAGTGTGGGCTAAAATAGAATAAATATTTTAAAATGTGTTTTTGAGTTTCAGTTTGCCAGTGGAAGTTTTTTCAAATGACAGTAACACTTTGCTTATCCTGCAAATGCTGTGTGGATGGAATTTTCATGCTATCCTGTGTGAGAGGTAGTAATCTCCTGAAGAGAGTACCATACAGATGGAAATGTCGCTTGTGTGTGCTTAACTAAAAACCACATGCATTTCCTTCAGAAGCAGAAGTTTGAAAGTTAAGTTCAGCTTTGCTTCATTCACACTGTAATGAACAACAACTATTCTAATTTATTTTTACTAAGTTCCTGGTATCATAACAAAATAAATACGTACTAGCTTACAAGATGTACCATAGAGTTTTCTAGGTGCGAATATATATACTCAATTTGTTTGAGGGAGGCTTTTTGATCGGCTCTATGTTAGAATTGATATTTGTGCTAACATGTGTTTGTGAAAACCTACTATTCACTCCTGGGCTTCCCAGATGGTGCAATGGTAAAGAATCGCCTGCCAATGCCGGAGGCACAAGAGACACAGGTATGATCCCTGGGTCACGAAGATCCCTTGGAGAAGGAGATGGCAACCCATTTCTGTTTTCTTGCCTGGGAAATCCCATGAACAGAGGAGCTTGGTGGGCTACAATCTATGGGGTCCCAAAGAGTGGGACACAACTGAACATACATACACACACACCCTATGCACTCAGCACTGAAAAGTCTGTTATAACTCCCTTTCTTCTACATTACTCCCTTTCCTTTTCCTTTTAAATTCTGTTTTATCATTCAGCTTACATCTGGTTTTAGAAAATGGCATTTCTGTTGCATCAGATAGTTTTAAAAGCAGGCTCTTCTTACCTCTACTTTAGCATAACCGATGTATTTGGATAGCAAACACAGTACCGTCTTTAGCAGGTACAGCGCTATTCCACTTAATTACTAATCATTTCTGTTGGTATGAATAACCTGGTAAAGGAATGGAATATGGAATGAGTGTTTTTCTTGGGTTTTAAGTCTCATTTCTGATTCCTACTAGATGTGAAAATTGAATGTTCTTCCATTTTTTACATTATCATTGCGATTGTGAAGAGCAAAGTTTCTTGATTTTTAGCTAGCTTTATTTGTCTCACCGATTTTCAGGTGGCACTAGTGGTAAAGAACTCGCCTGCCAGTGCAGGAGACATAAAAGATGGAGGTTCAATCCCTGGGTCAGGAAGATCCCTTGGAAAAGGGCATGGAAACACACTCCAGTATTCTTGCCTGGAGAATCCCATGGACAGAGGATCCCCAATCAGCGGGCTACAGTCCATAGGGTTGCAAAGAGTCGGATGCAACTGAAGAGTCTTAATACACACACACACATAAGATATATTTAATTTTGAATTTACATTGTAAGATCATATTTTTCCTTTTACTAAGGGTTGTTTATACATTTTTTTCAAATACAGTGAGCTGCTAAATGGAACTCAATGGTCCGAAACCCACAATCAATAGCAATTTTATCTGTATTTGGTTATTAGGAGAAATAAAACATGAATTTACCAGACATTATAAGGAAAATTATCTATGTTGTAGTCTAAGGTCAATTCATATTGAAACCAAACCCCAACAGCTTCTATTAACCTTAATAAAAATTGATGCATAGGAAT
>SJXQ01010656.1:76382-103691 GCA_006408695.1 Aepyceros melampus
GGAATAAGAGAAAGATTTAATTACTTTTACTTTCCTGGGTGTTCATTGGAAGGGCTGATGTTGAAACTGAAACTGCAATACTTTGGCCACCTGATGCGAAGAGCTGACTCATTTGAAAAGACCCTGATGCTGGGAAAGATTGAGGGCAGAAGGAGAAGGGGACGGCAGAGGATGAGATGGTTGGATGGCATCACTGACTCAATGGACATGGGTTTGTGTGGACTCTGGGAGTTGGTGATGGACAGGGAGGCCTGGCGTGCTGCAGTTCATAGGGTCAGAAAGAGTCAGACACGACTAGGTGACTGAACTGAACTGTATGTTGTTTATTAAGACCAAAAGGAAAAAAAGAACATATATTGAAAAGATTTTTACCAAAGTGGTTTCTAGTAATGACAATTTTTAAAAAGGGTCACCCAGTGTTTTTATTAATTGAATCTATTTTATGTGAACTATAGATTTTGTACAATAACATGCTTTATCTCTTCATAAAACTTATGAGGAAAAGCTATTTCTTCTCATTCATTCATTTTATATGTTCATAATCTACTGCCACATTATTCTCTTCTTATCCATTAAAAAAAATTTTACACAACCTCTTTTTAGGTACAGTGATAGCTGAGCCTTTGTTTAATCTACTATCTATACAGAGTATATTTGTTTAGGAATGAAAAATCCACTCATTTTCTAAATCTTATCCATTGATAGAAGCTGATGTACAGTTAATTCAGCTGTAATAATATGAATATATTTTAAATACTACAAAAAGTGGGAAAAGCAGTTACTGTAAAGGCATGGCCTTAGTTGTTTGGTGGCATTCCAGTAGTTGGTGATGGACAGGGAGGCCTGGCGTGCTGCAATTCATGGGGTCTCAAAGAGTCGGACACAACTGAGGGACTGAACTGAGCTGAATTGAACTGAACTGAACTGAATGCTTGTACTGATAGCATTATTAAGGCAAGCCACTATGCTTGCAATTCTATTTGCTGCCATTAGGTGGTACCTGTTTGTAAATTTAACCTTCTGGGCTTCCAGTGCATGAATAACAGTGACCATGAGTTTATTATAGTTTACATGTGGATCAGATTTTTTCAATGAAAATTAATTAGTTATTAAATTGTTCAGTATAAATATTCAGTCAGTCACTAATTATAGACAGGTCGATACACCACTTTAAATAATTATTAAAGAAATGAAAGTACATAATTATGAATACTTTTATCCCATCAGACTTTATTGTTAATAACCTCATATGCTTTCTTTTTTTTCCTTCAGGGAGAATTTTTCTCTTCCTTTTAACTTTGTGTTTTAAGAAGCTTTAGGCTATACACCTTTATACAGCTTCTTGTAGGCTTTCTGCTATAGCTGTCTCTTCTGCTGACCTAGTTAATTGCCTTTCCTGCTAGTTCTAATTACTCTAAATGACTAAGTCTGGTTTCTTTAGGTCAGGTGAAGCATTATTTCTTGGCATTTTTTATATAGAAAAGAAGCATGTCACGCATTCAGTACAATTATTCACTAGGTTTAGCTCCTTTATAGCCAGCAGTTATAACATTCTATGCCTTACCTCAATAACACACACATACACACAGCCCAAGTGCATGCACCTTTCCCTCTCTTCACGTACTGGTTTCCAGCAACATAATATACACATGGAGATGAGTGCCTATATCTTCTTTTGGTCTCAGAAAATCCTGTGGTGGTCTCATTTCCCCCAGCTAACTGCCAGCCACTGTCATGAATTGTAACTCCTCCTTTCCTTTGGACTTTGATGCTTGTATTGTTTTGAAAGCTAATTTGCATCAAATAGTAAAGATTATCTATTAACTTCCCTAGCAAGTTCCTGGCAGTTTTATAGTCTGCTTTGTAGAAAGAGGCCAGTACTCTATTTCTTTTGAACTTTTGAAAGCATTTGTTTCAACTTCCCTTGCAATAAAAAGAATGGTATTAAGTAGAGACACAGTGGCTTCATTTCTTATGATCACATGTGTTCTCATGTGTGAAAATCTAGAGTTTAAATATGAAGAGAAAAGACAGAGAGAATGACACTGATAGAGCAAGAGAAGAAGAGAGGGGAGACTGAGACACACACACACACACAGACCAAGAAGGAAAGAAAGAGAGAGATTAAAACTTCTCCAAGATATAGAACAAAGTATTCAATTCTGATTGTTAGAACTGACCTCTTGTAACTGTCATCAAGTGATTATCATTTATAGTCCTGTTATCTTGTCAGGAAAATGAGGGAATTGGCCTGTAGATCATCATTGCCCACGCTGTGAGTCTGTGACTTGTGCTCATATTAAAGCAAAAATGTGGGGAATGTATCTTGGCTTCAGATCTGCTTGAGTTCATGACTAAACAACTCAACTGCCAATATAAGGCAGATTTTTGTGTGTCTTATTTTATGTACCTTCATTTTTATAATGAAGATGTATAGGTTCACTCTTTCTCCTTTCCTTTCCTTTATTTCCTGGACCTGCTGCTATCAAGGCAGTGCTTCACATTTGGGAGACATTGGTAGATATAACACTTTCATATTCACACTAAAGGAAAACAGGAACCCTGGAGTGCGTATTTCTTTCATTCACATAGACACAGTCATTCTGATTTAGAAGAAATATTACCTTTGGATAAGAGAGAGTATTCTAAGAGGACACAGCTTGTCTCTGTATTTCTAGAGTTCATGGTTATAAAACAAAGGACATTCAGAACTTAATCGTATGCTACCTCTAATAATTTGGAGAGGTAAGTTTATCTCCCCAAATAGATTATAAACTACTTGAGGGAAGGGAATCTATCTTAAATATATTTTTTGTTACTCAAAGACCAAATGTAGTGCTATGCATATAGCCCACAAGTTAGCAATGTACTTCCTATCTGATAAAAAGTTACTGGCTTAATGGCATCTTAGCTTAGTACAGCGATTTTGATGTTTCTAATGCAACTACCAATGCAATGTGATAGAAACCTAGCACAGAGGAGCAAGCGTGTCACCTAGAGAAGCAGGTCAATGCACTGCTGAACAGCTCAGGCTCTGAGCTGGCTCTTCACTGTGCTGAGCTAACATGTGGATCTCCACACTCTCTATTTTCACCCCTAGATCCATCTGGAAAAAGAAAACAAGTCAGCTTCTTGCCTTTATATTTGCTTGTTTATCTGCAGAGTTCCTCATTTCCTAAGTGTTTGTATAAGGAAGTTGATGGCTTCAGAGTAAATTCACAGCAAAAGCTAAAAAAAATTTTGAGTCATTGTAGTCATGGGATGAGGTCTGTCAGATTCCTATTTCCATATTGAACAAGACAAGTCTGATGATTTATTTCAGAAGCACTTTTCAGTGCCAAGCACTGTCCAGAGTGCTTTGTAAATATTAATATTAACATTTTAATCTGCAAACCAACCCTGTGATATTGATAGTCATTAGCACCATTTTATGGTTGGGGAACCTGAAATACAGATGACTTAGATAAGTTGTCCAAGGTCTTTCAACTGGGAGGCAAGAGGTGAGACTGTGAACAAGGACTTCTTGTTTCAAAATTCTATGTCAACCACTATGCTGTGGTAGGTTTTATGTTTTTATTTTTTAGGTTGAGTCATTTCATTTTTTTGTTGTTCTCATGAGTAAGTACCTAGTTGTTTAAAGTTTTCCAATTTTTCATGAGACTTTATTCAAGTTTTCTTTATAAGGTCTGAAAAAGTTACTGCTTAAAGATCTGGGAAAATTCTGCTTTCATTTATTCTGTTCATTTTTGCCACCTTGAAGCACTGTACCTTTATTTTGATCATATAAAACTTTTTCCTTTTTAATTAACTGATGTGCTAATATCTAGTTAAGTTCTACTTCAGTCTCTAGGGATACTGTTACATCAGCTCTGTTTTCTGCCCTTAGAGGAGCTCTTTACTTTTTTTTTTTTTTTCATCTAGGTCCTTTGTTCTCTCCCACACTGAATTTATTTAAATGTTTGCTTTGACTCAAGTCAAACCTAAACATCAAATTAACACCATAATTTGCTCATTTATACATTTTTCACTTTCTTTAAATGCCTAACAACCAGCCTACCATGTCTGAAACAAGTTCTGTGTCATCAACCTGGATCTTGGATTTATGGAGTGTCTGCCTCACACCATGGATTTGCACATCTGTCATGATTGAATTCTACTAGGAAACAGAGATGATGAGGTTAAATATCTTGACCAAGGATCAAATCCAGGTCTTTGTGATTCTAAAGCTCATTCTATATGCTATAGAACTACCTTTTCATTTTCCTGGGCCTTAGTTTTCTCATCTGTGCAATGAAAACAAATGGATTGAGAGCCTATTAAGTTTCAGGTACCAGGCTAGGTCCTGTGCAAAAGTGGTTCACAGAAATAGTTGCACAGCTATCATACAACAGGCTCATGACGAAGAGTTCTGTTTTAGAACTGTTTGATGCCTTCTGCTTGGTGTAGGTGAGAACCTGCCTCCTGAGAAACAAGTGAGATTTCTCCATTTCTATGGAAGCACATTCTACAATTCTATTCTGCATTAAAATATATACATTAATAAAATCATGTTGTACCCTTCTTTCTATAAACAGGCTTATTAAGTGTGTGACATCACAATTGTAGTTTGCTAGAGTATTAAAGTCCATGAGAGGGAGCTCAGCTCCCTCTGTGATAACCTAGATGGGGTGGGACTGGGGGGAGGGAGGTTTAAGAGGGAGGAGGTATTTGTATTCATATAGCCAATTCATTTTGTTGTATAGTAGAAACTAACACAATATTGTGAAGCAATTATACTCCAGTAAAAAATTTTAAATGAAACATAAAAAAAGTTAATAAGAAGAGGAACCCTATCCAGTGCCTTGTAGATAGTACCTAAAAGATATTTTGAGGATAAATGAAGGGAAAAAAATAATTTTTGTAAATATATGCATTCTTGCACACAATGGACAATTCAAAGATTTTTTTTAAAATGAGCACTATGTTTTGTATACTGCCACCTTTATTATTTATATAGTTTTCAACTTAGCATTTATTGAGAATCTAGTTGCTCCAAGTACTGTGCTAGGGGAGGTAACATTAAACATACTTAAATTTCTGGCAGTGTTAGCATTATTCTTTTATTCTTGAGTGCAGTTATAGAATCTAGAACATTTTAATAGAATGGTGGAAATGGAAGTCATCTTGTAGTGAGTGCAAGAATGACTGGGAGTGAGGAAGAGGAAGTATCAGCCTTCTAGCAATGAAGGCTTAGGAAGTCTTCCTTGAGACAGACACAGAGCTGAACTGTAGAAAGTCACATGGATATTTGTAGGAAGATGCCTGAGGAACATGGTCACACATGGAGTGAGTGCATTCCTAAGGATATTATAGTTTGGCCTGTTAGTCACCTTGTGGGCCTTAACATAAGTCATAAGTTATTTTTAAATGAAAGGTATGTAACATCTGAATTCCTAAAATCATGTCAGCTATCCATTAAGATTATCGTTTGCAAATTTGTTTAAATTTGAAAATAAAATGCAAACATGAGGAGCTGTGACTTAACCCATGTTTATACCTTTGACATCTAGTTATATATAACCAAAGTTAATCCTTAATAAATGTTTGGGATTTCCCTGGTGGCACAATGGATGGGAAGCCCCCTACCACTGTAGGGGACACAGGTTCAATCCTTGGTCTGGGAAGATCACACAAGCCAAGGAACAACTTAGCCCATGCTCCACAACTACTGAGTCTGTGCTCTAGAGCCCTTGAGCCCTCAACTACAGAAACCCACATGCCATAACTACTGAAGCCCGTGTGCCTAGAGCCTGTGCTCTGCAACAAGAGAAATCACCGCAATGCGAAGCCCGTATACTGCAACAAAGAGTAGCCCACCTCACCACAACTAGAGAAAGTCCATGTCCAGCAACGAAGACCCAGCACAGCCAAAATTAAATACAAACAATAAATGTGTGAAGAAGGCATTTATGAGAGAGATTATGGTGAGCTACGATCAATATGTATTCAGTAATTGGACATGAGCCATCTACCCTCAGTGGCTTAGAGTCCTTCATTTACTTGCCTGAAGCTAGACTTGATCTTTGAGGGTTATTTGCATATTCTTAAAGTCTTTATCCCTTGGTGAAAGAATCTTTTTTGACTTTTGACAAAACTAATAACACAAGTTGTATTGTTTTGGTGATTACTTATTGGAAAATTGTTTTCTTCCTTGAGGCTTGAATGATTTTAGTGGAACAAGTACAAGTGATGATATCCATATTTGGACACTGGGAATTTAAGCTCAGTTTTATGTCAGTGTAAATTGAAGAAGTTCTATTATGCTGAGAACCTTTATGATCTTTTGTGACATATGTGTGTTAGTTGCTCAGTTGTGTCTGACTCTTTGCAACCCCCATGGACTGTAGCCTGCCAGGCTCCTCTGTGGAGTTATTCAGGCAAGAATACTGGAGTGGGTTGCCATTTCCTTCTCCAAGGGATCTTTCTGACCCAGGGATCGAACCCCAGTCTCCAGCATTGCAGGCAAGTACTGTTATTTAAAATAGAATCGAGGCATTTTGATTTCCTTCATTGATATGTTGAATTATATGGCAGTTCAATTTAGTCATTTTAGTCATTCAGTACTTGGTGATATAGATGATATCATGTTAACCTAATTTCCTTATCATTCATATAAGATATGCTCACATGATTTTAAATTGATGAACACAACGTGGTAACTGCAGTATAGAATTTTATTTGTTTTAATGAGATTCCATTCACCTGAGTATAAATGTAAATACGCTCTTTAATTCAATGTTTAAGCCATTACTCCCTCTCTTCCTCCTCCTCCTTTTTTGCTTGGCCGTTTAAACTGAGTTGATTTTTGAATGATTCTTATCTATAGTTATTAATAGTTTCTTATTTTCCATATATGTTGGTGCTTACCTTAGTGAACAGAGTTCCTTGTTGGTTTGATTTCACCATTTCCTTAAGTTTTATTTTCAAATCCTGCTTTCTTTTCAGCCTCTTACTCAGATCACGTCCTGAAATCTTCATGTAGAAAAATCATTTTTATTTTGCCTTCTCCTTTTGATTTACATACTCCAGGTTTTGATATAGCAAGTTTACAAATTATCACAGAGAGAGGAGATTTAAAAGGTGCTGGCTACTTTGCTATAGTATTATAGCTTCACAGTTTTTTCATAATTTGTCCATCTTGGTTCAGAGTTTTCACTTTGATTTGAACAGCCATTTTTTAATAGAGAATTTTATTATTGGGGGAGGGATTTAGTATGCCCAAAGGCTTTTATGCTTCCCTTCTGCCAGCTGGATGCCAGATTTCTGGACCACGTGTCATTTGAATGGGTGATTTTAAACCCAACGTGTCAAGCATTTTCTAACTTATTTGCCAGACATGCATGAAAAGATATATTCAAAAAATTTTAAGCAATTCAGGATCCTCTGGCTTCCATGGATAGGCGGTAATGAGCTTTCATATTGTAATTACAGGAAGCTGGGAAGAAAGTTGAGAAACTGGTGCTCTTTAGATTAGAATCCATGACTCTATTACTGTGACATCTGAGAACTTTAAATATTGAAAAACTCAGCACCACTATTTGGTGACAAGTCTGGAACTGAGATTTGTGACAGGTTTTGTTTTGAAATTAGACTTTAACATTGCTCCTTAATATTATCTACTTCATAGAATATTGGGATGATTGAATGAGATAATAAATATAAAACTCTTAACACAGTGTCTGGCACAAAATAGAGCTCCATAAGTGTTAACATCTAGGAATACCAGTTGTTTAATAACCAGATACCACTTTAGAATACATCTTAAAGTCTGCTCAGTGAAACATTTATCCTTCTCATTGTGTTTCAGTGGTTATTTTGTGAACCCTAAACACACTCTTGGAATTTTTTACTCAATAAAATTTCCAGTATCTCAATTGATTTGAAATTGATATAGAGAATATTTTTAATGGAATAAAATAATATACCAATAAATTGGTATATTTATTCTGACCACAGAGGACAGAAGGAGAAATGGACTCATAGACAGAAGTAGGAAAATAGAAACCAAAACCAAACATTGGGTTAGCAGGAGGAATATGCCAGATTGTATGTTTTGGCTAGCAATAGGCTGTGGCCAGGAAGGTCAGATGGTTATAAGCATGTGAGCTCAGTCTGATTCTAAAAAGGTTATAAAAATTAAAGAAGACCAAGTAGACCATAGTAGAAAAGTAGAGACTAAAGTTTGTCTACAGTAGAGAGGCAGTTTAGACAAAATCATATGTGCAAAGGTAGTTTTCTCTGAAACTGAAAGATGGTGTTGAGGCAGTTGCATTGAAATTAATGGAAGACACAGGCCCATGGGGTCCTTATAATATTAGTGCCAAGGCGACTACCTTTTCCCAGGGATTCAAAGCTTCAGAGAGCACCTTTCTGTTTTTCAGAAGTTTGAAATTCACCCATAGCCAGGAATTAAGCTCAAACGTGGAACCGTGATGTCAGTGAAAAGAACTAAATGAATCAGGACAATTGAGTTAAATGTTTGGAATCTGCCCACCCATCTGACCACAAGATATCAGATATGATGAAATCAGACTATGCACTCTTATGTGTAAACTAACAATTTCAGGCATTTTAGCGAAGTAGATGAACCTTTCTGGGCCTCTGTTCAAGGCTGAAGTAATCAATAGTTTACTTTGCTCCTTACTGGCTTTGATAATTCTGCTGTAATTTATAGTTATTGGGGGTTATTTTCATATTTGATATGGGCTTGATTTTTCTATGCCTTCTTTTTTAAAATCTGAAATCTGGATTTAAACTATACACCTTACAGAAGTAGAAACATAAGTTATTTTCTCATTTATTGAGGCAAGTTAGAATTGAATTTGATAGATTTCAGAATTGTTCTTATAGAAGATGAGTATTATATTTCAGGGTTTAGGTGTTGCTTTCCATTCTCAGCATACAATTAAAGAGATCTTTTTTCCAATTCCTTTCAACTTTTTGTAATCTTTCCTTTGAGACTTGTTGACACTGACCTTGAAAGATAGAAGAGAACTATTCTACCTGGGCCAGGAAGACAACTGTATAATGATAGTATTATAGTTACAAATCTTTCTTTAGTGTTAGCAAAGCCATTTACTACTTGTCCAAAATTTGGTTAAAAGATGTTAAAAGAACAGCCTATTTTACATTTTCTCTAAGTTTTTTTTATAAAGAAACACTCATAATTTCCAATCTAGTATAAATCACTCTGAAATATCAAGCAAGAAATGGAATTCTTATTTTAGAGGCCATTAAGGATATTCTCAGGACAGTATAAAGTTTGGGAAATAGAGAACTTAAGATTCTGTCCTGTCTGTTCTCCAAACTCTTCACTTTTATTCTTTTTTAAAAATTCAATTTATTTAAGCAAACAAAAATATTCTTCCATTTCTGCCACCCTCACCCCTGGCAGCCACCAATCTGTTTTCTGTATGAACACTTTGCTTTTATATGTGTGTATGTATGTATTTTTTTCCATATGTAAGAGATTATATGGTATTTGTCTTTCTTTGACTTATTTCACTTAGCATAACGCCTTCAAGGTCCATTCATGTTGTCACAAATGGCAGGATTTCATTTGTTTTTATGGCTGAATAATATTCTACCATGTATACATGTATATCACAGTTTCTTTATCTATTTATGTACACTTGGGTTCTTTCTTTACTTTGGCTAATGTAAATAATGCTGCATTGAACATGGAGGTGCATATATATCTTCAATTTAGTGTTTTTGTTTTTTTCAAATAAATACCCAGAAGTGGGGTTGCTGTATCATATGGTAGTTCTATTTTTAATTTTTTGAGGAACCTGCATACTGGTCTGAGTGCACTAATGTTCCTTTTTCTTCACATCCAAACCAACATTTGTTATTTCCAGTCTTTTTGATAATAGCCTTTCTAACAGGTGTGAGGTGATGGCTCATTGTGATTTCTCTGATGATTAACAATGTAGAGCATCTTTTCATGTATCAGTTGGCCACCTGGATATCCTATTTGGAAAAATGTCTATTCAGATCTTCTGCACATTCTAAAATCAGATTCCTTGGCTTTTTTTGCTGTTGAGCTGTAGGAGTTCTTTATGTATTTTGGATGTTAGCCCTTTATCAGATATATGATTTGCAAATATTTTCTCCTATTTGGTAGGTTGCCTTTTTCTTCTGTTGTTGGTTTCCTTTGCTGTGCAGAAGCTTTATATTTCAGTGTGGTCCCACTTATTTTTTATTTTGTTGCTTTTATTTTTGGTGTCAGGTTCAAAAAATCATTGCCAAGATCTTTGTCAAGGAGGTTACCACTTATGTTTTCTTCCAGCAGTTTAGTGGTTTCAGGTCTTATATTGAAATCTTTAATCCATTTTGAGTGATCTTTGTGTGTGGTATAAGATAATGGTTTAGTTTCATTCTTTTGCATGTGGCTATCCAGTTCTCCCAACACTGTTTATTGAAGACACTATCCTTTCCTCATTGTGAATTCTTGGCTTCTTTTGTTATAAATTAATTGACCATGTATGAGTGGGTTTATTGATGGGCTCTCTATTCTTTTCCATGGAACTGTGTGTCTGTTTTTATGGAATACTGTAATTACTATTGCTTTGTAATATAGTTTGAAATCAATATCATGGAGTGATGCCTCCAGCTTTATTCTTTCTCAAGATTGCTTTGGCTCTTTGGGGTCTTTTATAGTCCCATACAAATTTTAGGACTGATCCTCTATTTTTGTAAACAGTCTCATTGGAATTTTGATGGAGCTTGTATTGAACCTGGATATTGCTTTGGGTGGTATGGACGCTTTAACAATATTAATTATTTCAATCCATGTGCACAGACTATCTTTTCATTTATTTCTGTCTTTTAAATTTCTTTCATAATGTCTTATAGTTTTCAATATATAGGTCTTTTACCTCCTTGGTTAAATTTATTCCTATGTATTTTCTTCTTTTTGATGCAATTGTAAATAGGATTGTTTCCTCACTTTCTTTTTCCAGTAGTTCATTATTAGTGTATAGAAACACAGCAAGCTTTTTTGTATTGATTTTGTATCCTACAACTTGTTTGAGTTCACTTACTAGTTTTAAAAGTTTTCTAATGGAGTTTTTAGAGTTTTCTATATATAATATCACATCATCTGCAAATACTTTTTCCCATTCAACTTGGATTTCTTTTTGTTTCTTTTTCCTGCCTAATTTCTCTGGATAGGATTTTCAGTATGACATTGAATAAAAAGTGTCTGAAAATGTCACTTGTCTTGTTCCTGATATTAGCAGAAAAGCTTTAAGCTTTTAATCATTGAGTATGATATTAGCTGTGGGCTTGTTGTATATGGCTTTCATTATGTTTTGTATACCTTTTGTTGAGAGTTTCTATCATAAATGGGTCCTGAATTTTTCAAATGACTTTTCTTGAGATTATCATATGATTTTTATCCTTCATTTTGTTAATGTTGTGTAGATGTTAAACCAGCGTTCTATCCCTGGAATAAATCCCACTTGACCAGGATTTTTAAAATAAATAAATAAAAAATTTAAAAAATAAAATAAATTTCATTGAGGTATAATTGATATACATTATATTAGCTTCAGATATATTGCATACTGATTTGGTATTTGTATATTATTTGAAGGTGTATGATCTTTTTAATGTATTATTGGATTCAGTTTGCTAATATTTTATTGAGGATTTTTGTATCTATGTGGATCAGGGATATTGACCTGTAATTTTCTTTTCTTTTGGCAGTTTTGGCTGGTTTTGATATCAGGGTAATGCTGGCCTTGTAAAATGAGTTTGGAAAAGAACCATTCTCCTCTAATTTTTGGAAGAGTTTGAGATGGATTGATATTAATTTTTCTTTGAATGTTTGGTAGAATTCACCAGTGAAGTCATCTGGTCCTGGGCTTTTGTTTGTTGGGAGGTTTTTGATTACTGATTCAATCACCTTATTTGTTATTAGTCTGTTCTGGTTTTCTGTTTCATCATGATTTGGACTTAGTAGTGTGTTTCTAGGAATTTATCTAGTATTTCTAGATTGTCCAATTTGCTAGTGTTTAATTCCTCATAGTAGTCTCTTATAATCCTTTGTATTTCTATGATATCAGCTGTAATATCTACTCTTTTATTTCTAATTTTGAGTCCTCTCTCTTTTTTTTCTTGGGGAATAACTCTTTACTAAAGTAGCCAGCTTTCCAATTAACTCTAGGCAATTAGCTTACAGATATACATTACAGTCATGTTTATAATGTGAATGTGAAATCATGCCTCTAGCAATAGTAACTTCAGAGATAGAGGATAGAACTCTTGTGTATTCTTGCTCAGGAAATTTGCTTTCCCAGAAAACTCCCTTCAAGTCTACTAGAATTTTGGGCATTGATGTATTAAATTACTTGATCCTTGAAATCAGGGTGTGTTTGGTCTCATCCAGCTTTTTTAGCCATAAAGATTTTTCCTCTATCCTTTCACTAGTCTTATAAGTGCTCCTAAAAAGGATTGGAGGTTTTGTACTGAGATTTGAGAGTCTAAATTTATTGGACACAATACCAGTGATGAAGTCAGGTAAGGATGCCTACCTAGATGGTGATGAATCCATTTACGTGATCAAATCACTTAGATGCTACTTTAGTTTACCTCTCTGACAGTAGTCATTCTTATGTGACTCGCAAATTTGACTAAAGAGTTCCTTGAGCTGTTTGGAAGTATTTAAAAGATAATTAAACATTTTGTGATAGCTTCTGATGATTGTTTTGCAATTTGTGCACGTGTGTGTATTGGTGAATAGTCAGTGTTACTGACTCTTATCAGTGAGTAAATTGGCCATGAAAATTCAATTGAGTTCAATTCAGTATGTACTTTGGGAGGAGTGTGAACATTTTCCAATCACTGAGGTGCTGGTTAAAGTCCTGTAGCAAGAATTTACAGGATGCCATTACAGCCAAAAAATTGCTATCTAAATGTAATTCCTGGCATGAGCTTGTTCTGTGACAAAATCTGAAAAAAAAAAAAAGTACTTGTTGAAATTTCAACTATGTTTTTAAAAGGAATTTAAAAGATTGAGATTGAAAAGCATTTGAGCTACTTTGTAAAATTGGAATAGTTATGTGACCTTAATGGTGGGGGTCATTGATAAATGTGTAATTAAAATGAAAGCAGGAAGCTGCACTTTCCATTTGTTTTTTTATGTACTTTCAGCCTGACTTGAATCATTGCCTGTCCTATCCTCCAAAAGCCTGTGAACTAGAGAGAAACACTCTGGCTTTCACCCACTTCTCTCTCATCTTTTCTTCTTCCAGAGTGTGTCAGGTGTGTAAACTTTGCTCTGAAAGTGTTGTGGGCTCCTTAAATAAAACAATTTTTGAAGGGTGGATCATTGTNGCCTGTCCTATCCTCCAAAAGCCTGTGAACTAGAGAGAAACACTCTGGCTTTCACCCACTTCTCTCTCATCTTTTCTTCTTCCAGAGTGTGTCAGGTGTGTAAACTTTGCTCTGAAAGTGTTGTGGGCTCCTTAAATAAAACAATTTTTGAAGGGTGGATCATTGTTAACCATACTGTGTTTATGGCCACTAAGTTTCTACTCTGCTTAAAATCTTTGAGAAAGGCTCCTATTTCTATAGTAAGCACACACTCCTGGAGCCATTTTTAAGAATCTTCAGAAACTACCTACACATAATTTCTCTACCACAGTATGAACCTGCTATCCTAGCTAGCCCATGTCTGTTCACCATCCTACAAATTCTTCTCATCCTTGTCTGTGCTGTTCTTCTTTCCAGGAAGTTTCTCTGACCCTCTACCCTCTCCTAGGTTCTGCCCTCACTTAGGTCCTTCTCATTCTTTAAGGTCGAGCTCCATTTTCTCTTCTTAGAAAACTCCCTTGACAACTTCAGGCCTGAGTGATATCCTCTTCTCAGAACTCTCATCCCATTTGTTGTTAATGTCGTTGAATTTTGCCATTAATTGTCTACATTACTGCTGCTGATATTTAGTCGCTAAGTTGTGTCCGACTCTTTGTGACTCCAAGAACCATATAGCCCACCAGGCTACTTTGTCCATGGGATTTCCCAGGCAAGACTACTGTAGTGGTTTGCCATTCCCTTCTCCAGGGGATCATTCCCACCAGAGACTGACCCAGTGTTTCCTGTGTCTCCTGCTTGATAGGTGGATTCTCTACCACTGAGCCACCTGGAAAGCCCCAGTTGTCTACATTGTTTGCTTTTATTTCATATCATGTTGTTCGTATCTCCCAAACTCAATAGAGGTTTGTTCAGTACAGGCAGTGTTTTAAACTCATCTGGTTCCCCCAATGAGCGTGACTTAAGTCTGTGCCTATAGTTGGTGGACATAATGTTTGTTGATTAACTGATATTTTCCCACATGAATTATTTTTTAAATTTATGGAATATAGTTGATTTATGATATTATTAATATAAAAGTTTCAGGTATACACCATAGTGATTCACAATTTTTGAAAGATTGTACTCTGTTTATAGCTATTATAAAATATTGCCTATATTTCCTGTACTCAACAATATATTCTTGCAGCTCATTTTATGCATAATAGTTTGTAGCTTTTAACCCCCTACCCCTAAATTGCCCCCTCCCCTTCCCTCTCCCCACTGGCAACCACTCGTTTGTGTTATGTGAGTCTGCTTTTTTGATACATACACTGATTTAATGTTTTTATTCCATATACAAGTGATAACGTACAGTATTTCTCTAACTCATTTCACTAAGCTTAATACCCTCTATGTCCATCCATGTTGTTGCAAATGGAAACATTTCATTCCTTTTTCTGGCTGAGTTGTATTCCATTGTATGTGTGTTCCACGTTTTCTTTATCCATTCATCTGTCGATGGACACTTAGGTTGTTTCCATATCTTGACTGTTGTAAATAATGCTCCTTTGAGCATTGAGGGTGCATGTACATTTTCAAACTAGTGTTTTCAGTTTCTTGGGATATATACCCAGGATTTTCTGGATCATATGGCAGTTCTATTTTTAGTTTGAGGAACCTTCATACTGTTCTCCACAGTGGCTGCACCAATTTACATTTCCACTGACAATGTACAAGGGTTCCCTTTTTTCCACATCTTCACCAACAGGCAATGGCACCCCACTCCAGTACTCTTGCCTGGAAAATCCTATGGATGGAGGAGCCTGGTAGGCTGCAATCCATGGGGTCGCTAAGAGTCGGATATGACTGAGCAACTTCACTTTCACTTTCACCAACATTTATTATTCCACATGAACGTTTTTAAAGACCTCATTTGTTTGAATTTTAGGGACTCATAATAGGTATTTTTTAAATAGATAAAATGAATGATGGTATGATTTTTTGTTTATTTTCACCACCCTCCCTTCTCCATTCATGGCCAACCAATTGAATGTACAATTCTCAGGACCAGGATTTAATCTTGTTCACCTTTGCATCCCCAGCACCTGGATCAGTGCCTAGGTCAATTGGATGCCCAATAAATATTTGTTGAATGAATCTTCAGCAAAATCACCCTGCACATATTAAATGCAATCAGTCTTGTGACATTTTTGTATCTCTTTCATCTCAAATGCTTGAACATTATAGGGTTTAAATTTCCAAATATATGAAGTTTCTGTTGTCTTCAATTTTAAATTCAGTTTTTTTGTTATCTTTTAGTGGCTCTGGGATTTCTGTCCCATAGACATAAGCAATTAATCAGTGTTTTTAAATAACAACTGTGTTTAGAATCCAGTTTTAGGTTGTTTTTATGTTAAACTGGATTAGTTTTAAATATTTACATGGCATTTATTAGAAAATTCTCATAATTTAATATATTATTTTTAAAGATATATATATATATATTTTTTTTTTAAAAAGATGAACTCCTCTGACCAACAAAACCAATCACATATGTTGCCAGAAGTATGTTTGAAAGAGACACTGTAGCACCTGTTTTTTTTTTTCCCTTTTATGACCAGTGTATGAACTGAGGTGGGTCTTTTAATTGCTTTATGAAATAGAATAATTTGACTTACCTGATTTTTTTTTTTAAAGATAAAGTTATTNCTCCCTTCTCCATTCATGGCAACCAATTGAATGTACAATTCTCAGGACCAGGATTTAATCTTGTTCACCTTTGCATCCCCAGCACCTGGATCAGTGCCTAGGTCAATTGGATGCCCAATAAATATTTGTTGAATGAATCTTCAGCAAAATCACCCTGCACATATTAAATGCAATCAGTCTTGTGACATTTTTGTATCTCTTTCATCTCAAATGCTTGAACATTATAGGGTTTAAATTTCCAAATATATGAAGTTTCTGTTGTCTTCAATTTTAAATTCAGTTTTTTTGTTATCTTTTAGTGGCTCTGGGATTTCTGTCCCATAGACATAAGCAATTAATCAGTGTTTTTAAATAACAACTGTGTTTAGAATCCAGTTTTAGGTTGTTTTTATGTTAAACTGGATTAGTTTTAAATATTTACATGGCATTTATTAGAAAATTCTCATAATTTAATATATTATTTTTAAAGATATATATATATATATTTTTTTTTTAAAAAGATGAACTCCTCTGACCAACAAAACCAATCACATATGTTGCCAGAAGTATGTTTGAAAGAGACACTGTAGCACCTGTTTTTTTTTTTCCCTTTTATGACCAGTGTATGAACTGAGGTGGGTCTTTTAATTGCTTTATGAAATAGAATAATTTGACTTACCTGATTTTTTTTTTTAAAGATAAAGTTATTATCCTGGGAATATTGTGAAAAAAAATCAGTGAGGCTTTTTTTTTTTTAACTTAATGAAAAAGTTCTGCACATAGGTGAAATATCCTTATTTTCACGGACTAATTTTTTTGTTCAGATAGAAAACTCAGTTTTCCATCAGATGCTTGTGAAATCATGGTTTCCATCTGTAGATCTGAGGACCTCTCATATGCTTAAAGAACACAGGTTGGTGGACCACTAAGCAAAACATGTGAGGGAAATAGAACTTGAAGCAAATTCGAAAACTTGAAAGCTTTTAAACTTTGTCAGCCTGCCAATTCAAGCAGTGTGTGGCAGGCATGTCATATATTCAAAGAGCCAAAATAAATGGCCACAGGAATTCCGAGGTAATACAGATGTAAGGAAAGCTTAAAATGGAAAGAAAGAAAACATTGTTTTCATTGTTTATTCAGGAGGTTGATAAATGCATTTAAAGAAATGCCTCTTGAGATATTGCTCTAGCTGCCAGAGAACATCTTTGTGATCTTCTAGACCAAGCATTGGCAGTGTTTCTGTGTTATGTGCTGACTTGTGAAGAGAAGGCAAAAGAAAGGAGGAGATGAGGAAAATGTAGCAAAAAGTGAGGGCGAAAGTAGCTGCTGTCAGGTACCTTGCAAGCCACTCTGGAGCAAGGTACTATTTCCATTGTATCAGTTGAAAATATTTATTTATTTTGTTTTACCATCAAGAAAAATTCCATGAGAAAATATGTGAACCTTTAAATATATGTAATATATATATTTTTTCATATTCCTTTCCATTATAGCTTATTATAAGATATTGAATATGATTCCCTATGCTATATAGTAGGACCTTGTTATTTATCTGTTTATGTATAGTAGTTTGTATCTGCTAATCCTAAACTTCTAATTTATCTCTTCCCATCCCTTTCCCCTTTGGTAACTGTAAGTTAGTTTTCTATGTCTGTGAGTTTGTTTCTGTTTTATAAATAAGTTCATTTATATCATATATTAAATTCCACGTATAAGTGATATATGATATTTGTCTTTCTCTGTCTGACTTTTTTCACTTAATATGCTACTCTCTAGGTCCATCCACGTTGCTGAAAATGGCAATATTTCATTTTTTCATGGCTCAGTAGTATGCCATTATGTGTGCATATATATGTGTGTGTGCTCAATGGACGTGAGTCTGAGTGAACTCCGGGAGTTGGTGATGGACAGGGAGGCCTGGCGTGCTGCGATTCATGGGGTCGCAAAGAGTCGGACACGACTGCACGACTGAACTGAACTGAACTGTGTATATATATATATATGCTTCCCTGGTGGCTTAGATGGTAAAGACTCTACCTGCAATGCAGGAGACCTGGGTTTGATCCCTGGGTTGGGAAGATCCCCGGAGGAGGATATGGCAACCCACTCTAGTACTCTTGCCTGGAGAATCCCATGGACAGAGGAGCCTGGCAGCCTACAGTCCATGGGGTTGCAAAGAGTCTAACATGGCTAAGTGACTAAGCATACACATACATACACATATATACACACCACATTTTCTTTATCCAGTCACCTGTTGATGGGCACTTGGACTTTTTCTTTATCTTGGCTATTGTAAATAGTGTTGCAGTGAAACTGTCTTTTCCATCGTATCTTCTCTTTTGTTGAAAATTAATTGACTATAGGTGTGTCAGTTTATTTTCTTGCTCTCTATTCTGTTCCATTGATATATGTATCTGTTTCTGTGTCATTACCACACTGTTTTAATTACCGTAGCTTTATAGTATAGCCTAAAGTCAGGGAGCATGATACCTCCAGCTTTTTTCTTTTTCTTCAAGATTGCTTAGGCAATTTGGAGTCTTTTATGGCTCTATATTAATTTTAGGATTATTTGTTCCAATTCTGTAAAAAAAAAAATCTCCTTTAAAAATCACATGAAAAAATATTTAGGAATAAACTTGACCAAGGAAATAAAAGACTTACATTCTAAAAACTATAAAACATTGATAAAGGGAATTGAAGATGATTTAAAGAAACATAAAGATATCCCATGCTCTTGTGTTGGAAAAACTGGCCATGCTACCCAAAGAAATCTACAGATTTAATGCAATCCCTATCAAAATAATCATGACATTTAAAAAAAATCCAAGGTAAGATATTGTTGCTATCAAAAGAGCAGTCAGTAATAGACCATTCCTTATGGAAACTGAGTGCCATATATATCAACAATTTCAAATATTAATACTTCAACTTGAAAGCTAGAATTATGAGAAAATACTCGACTTTATGTGTCTGATAGATACGAAACTGACAGAGGTGGCCAAAGCTCAATCAGCCTAGAAGGTGCTCAACTGACAAAGCTCCTTGCTTGAAAGGGTTAGTTACCATTTAATCTTTGACCTTTCACAGTAAGAATCCCAAGAAATCTTAAATGCTCTAATTTGAAATGAGAAAAACTAAGTAAGACATGGTCTCTATTTTTATGGAATTTACATCTAATAAGGGAGAAAAGTTAAGAGCCTATAATAAAAGTGTGATCCGTACCATAAGAGAGATACAATATTGTGACATGATTAAGAAGGTGGGCTCTGGTCTCAGACTGGTGGGTTTGAACCATGTTTTGATGGTAGCTACATGAAGTTGTGCAAGATTCAACCCTTCCCCAACTCTGTTTCTCCATCTATAAAATGGGAACAGTAGTACTCTCTTCAAGAGGAATCCTAAAGGCAGTAAAACTTGGTAATTTCTGGGATACTGCTTTTAGTGACTTGTTTCTATTCAATAATGTTTGAGTGTGTGTTTAAGAGTGTCGTTAAGTTACAGTGCTTGTTGTGTACCGTTCATGGGTGAATTGGAGGCCCATGTTCGAATACCTAGAGTCTGCTTCCAGCCCTTCATAAACTCTCATAATCATTCTGCTTCAGGCCTTTTGTTTCTTCTCTATTTAAATGATCACAGGAAGTTCCATGACAGCAGGGACCTTATCTGTCTTGTTCCACATCTAGAACAGTGCTTGGCATATGGTAGACATGGATAAATGTTGGTATAGCACAACTTGGAGATATTATGAAGATGGCACTACAATATGTGTGAACATAACTTTGAGAAGGAATCATAAGTACTACACAGAAATGCTTGATTTTCCTTGTTAAAGATTCCTAAGAGAGATAAGAGATAGGAAGCTGCTACATTTCTCTACCAGGATCTAAGCATGAGATTTAGAGTCAGAGAATCTTGCCAGGAGCTGTGCTTCTACCACTAAAGGCTTTGTAACTTCAGATAAATAATTTAACCTCCTTGAACTTCATTTCTTTCACTGGTCTTTTATGGGTTATCTCCTATGCTGTAGAGTATTTTTAAGGGCTCCAAAGATCAATAAGATAAAAACACTTGTGAGCTGCAAATACTATACAAGTACAAATATACTAAGAAACGGTAACTTTTTAAGTCTTCCTTAGAATCATGAAAAGAAAAATTGCATTTCTATTACTCAAGTCTAAAGTAGTGAAGATAAAGTTGTGTTGTCTCCCAAAGTTGATTTTTACAATGGACCCCCTCACCCCCAGCTTTTATACACAGATGAGCAAAGCTGCATGAGAGAACGTCTCTGCACTGTCACACCAGCTGTTTTTAGTTGTTGCACCTAGCTGGTTCTGTGCCAGCTCCAAAAATAGTTTCAGTCTGAAGGAAGACATGCAGACAAGTTCTGGCTGGAAATGTTTTGAGGAACTGGCCAGGGGCCCATCAGAGGTTACAGGCCAATTTTAAAAATGAAGAAAATTCCTTCTCCCATTCCCTCTGTCTTATATAAAATGCATGGCCAGAGTTCAATTCCTGTTTGTATTTTTCCTTTGTCAAAGTTTAAAGTTCAAATTTATTATTTATTATTGTTTCTATACTTGATAGACCGATAGAAAAAAATCTTCCTTCAGAACCTCACTCACTGTCTTACGTGCTGAGAAAAAAAAATATTATATAGATATATATTCTTTTTTTGTTATTTTTTCTTTCAAATGTATTTAGGTAACCTATATGATTTAGTTATAGGACTAAATTTGACTACTTCTTTAAATATAAACTTACAAACTCACAGGACATAGTCTTTTAGAAGTACTTTCTATAATACAAATGTGGAGATGAATTTACTCTTGAAGTTCAACTTAGGAATACTACTTAGAAGAATTTGTGCCTAAGAAGAATCTAAGAAAGAAAAGATTGGGGTGGCCAATTCTCTCACCTGTGAGTCTTTTTTGTTGTTGTCGTGTCTCTTTAGACTTAATAAATAGCTTTTTCAATATATAATTCACATACTGTCCAGTTCACTCATTTAAAGTATACAGTTTAGTGAATGGGCTTTTAGTATATTTGAAAATTGTGCAGCCATCACCACTATCTAATTCCAGAATATTTTCATCGCCCTCAAAGGAGACCCTATACACATTCAGTAGTCACTCCGCTTTCTTCTCTTCTCAGGCTCTTACAACCATTAACTTGCTTTCTGACTCAGGATTTAATATAAATGGAACCATACAGCATGTGGCCATCATGACTGGCTTCTTCCACTTAGCATCATTTTTTCAAGGTTCATTCATGTTGTGACATGTGTCAATACTTTATTCCTTTTTAGGATAGAATATTTCATTGTGTGGATATATCACCTTTTGTATATCCACCCATCTGCTGATGGATGGATCAACCTCTTGGCTACTGTGAATAGTGCTGCTATGAACATGAGTGTACAAATATGTCTTCAAGACCCTGCTTTCAGTTCTTCTGTGTCTATACCTAGGCATAGAAGTGCTCGGTCATATGATAACTGTTTAACATTTTGAGGAACCATCAGACTGCTTGCCACAGCAGCTGCACTATTTTACATTCCCACCACCAATGTTCAATAGCCCCAGTTTCTCTAGTTTTTCTCTCTTCTTTATTGTAGCCATCCTAATGGATATGAAGTGGTATCACTTTGTGGTTTTCATTTGTATTTCCCAATCTGGCTGTTCAAATTAAAGAATATACTTTAAATGTTTTTCTAGAGGTCACCTGACAGCTTCAACAGTCCAGAACATACTGCATGGAACATATTGCAAAAGGGTTTCCAAATCTGTTAAGAGTAGTCCACACACCACACACCCTCTGCATGAAAGCATGGTACTTTGTCCCCAGATTTCTCATATAGCAAATAACTAACTCTTATTTAACACTCACGATTATGTAGTCCAGAAAGGAGCTGGACAGTCCACCATGGCAGATACTGTGGCAAGAAGGGAAGTTACAGTAGAAGTGACAATTAATAATCTGCTACTGAAAGAGAACTATAATACTTCCCAGGACATTTATAACCCCAAGTCTTCAACCAGAGGTCCAATTATGCTCAGTACTTTTTAAGAAGGCAGAGCTACATATAATATGTTTTGGAAATATTTCCATGAAGAATGACTTAGAGAAACACGTTTTGCTCTTAAATGGATAAGCTTGGATTTTCCATATATTAATTTCCTAATGGTATCTGAAAAATCAGGTGAATGTAAAGATAAACTGAAAATTCAGATTCTGTAAAATTACTGAAGAAACTGCTTAAAAAAGTAAACGAGTCCAAAAGACTGTTCTATACATCTGTATCTCTTTTGCTGTCTCGCATGTGTATCATATATGAAACGAGTCGCCAGCCCAGGTTCAATGCAGGATACTGGATGCTTGGGGCTGGTGCACTGGGACGACCCAGAGGGAAGGTACAGAGAGGGAGGAGGGAGGGGGTTCAGGATGGGGAACACGTGTATACCTCTGGCGGATACATGTTGATGTATGGCAAAACCAATACAATATTGTAAAATAATTAACCTCCAATTAAAATAAATAAATTTATATCTTTAAAAAAGTAAATGAAATGTTTTCAAGAACTTTCATACTGCTTTTTTGATGGGTTAACAATTAGTTGATTTGTCTGATACTCAGAGCTTGCTTTGACTTTAGAAGATCTCAGTTAATTTTGGTACGTGTTCATGGCAGAATGCTGGTAAACTAACAGTTATCTTCTCAGCTGAGTTCCTGGAAGTCATTGCTGGCTGACAGTGGGTTGAAGTGCAAACCCTAAAACTGCACAGTATTTAATGTATGACCAGTGTATGGAACAGTGCGTTCTGTCTCACTTATTTGTCCACGCTGAAACTTCCTTCTGAGTTTCTCAATATCCCTTCATAAAGACTGAGAACTAATAGAGCATACACAGAAAAAAAGAAATCCAGCATCATTTCGAGTGTTTCTTTCTTGGAGCACATCTTACATTTCAGTCTTGCCCCTGCCTCATTTGCAGTGGGCCTCCAGCTAGTTATGTCATGACTGTTTTATGTGATCATCAGCAATTACATTTCAAGTACACAGTGTCCTCTTTCTGGTTTCTGGATTCTGAGAGCAGAACAAGCCTTCAACCAGACCATAGTAAAGCCAGTTTAATGGTAGGCCTTTGGTAGCCTCTAAAAGCTGGAGACACATAGGTGTCTAAAGGTACATAAAGGCTGTCACGTCAGGGTCTGGCATTTTCTGTGCAGTGGAACCCCAGATGAATTTCTGCCCCCTAGCAGATCAAAATGCAACAGTCTTTTCTTCTTTTTAATTGGGCTGTTGCCAAGTCTTATATTTCAACGGTGAATCAAAGAGATGGCTTTCTTTTGCCATGTAGAATTCCACACTGGGAAATGACCTTCTTACTGATAGCCGCTGACTATGCTGTGCCTCACCGTCAGTATGTAGATGAATGTGTGTGTGCTTAGTTGCTCAGTTATGTCCAGCTCTTTGCGACCCTATGGACTATAGCCCACCAGGCTCCTCTGTCCATGGGATTCTCCAGACAGTAATACTGGAGTGGGTTACCATTTCCTCCTCCAGGGGATCTCCCTGACCCAGGAATTGACTCTGCATCTCCTGTGGCTCCTGCACTACAGGCAGTTTCTTTACTTGCTGAGTGACTGGGGAAGCCCCAGTATCTAGATGCTTCCTGTTTTAAAGGGGTTATGTTACTGCTTTTCCAAATCTAGAGTTTAAAACAAAAGCATTGTGTTATATTAGCTAATTTTAATTTATTTTATTTTTGCAGGTTTCTGGAAAGTGCCTTTTCTGAAAACGCTGCAGCTTGGATTCCACCTCAGAGCTGTCTCTTTCTAAACCCCTCTCCCTACCATCATCACTGCCACGTCTCCCCACCCTGCACCCCGCCAGATTTTCTCAATTTTCATAGTCATTTTCTCTCCTCCTGATTTTGCAACCAGAAGAAAAATCTTGCAGTTGTAACATCCTACCAATCTTAATCTTTAAATCCAAGATATAGGGAGAAAACCTTTTCTACCCTTGATCTGAGACCATTCCACAAATTGACGGGCAGCCAGCAGCATATGCTCTTTTGTGAGAATAATTGAAAACATCAACTGGAGAGCACAGAATCCTTTTGAAATTCTGCCAGTTATTTGAAGTAACTTTGGCAGAGGAAAAACAAAACACTCAATATCTTAACATTGACAGTTGCCTTCTTAGGAGTTGGTCCTAATTTGATTTTTAGTTATTCTGATACAATTTTTATTTTACGGTGGGCTTTTTGTTTGACCACTCAGACCAAATTTGACTTAAATTCAACCCTAAGTGCTAACAAAGAAGCATTTCACCAAAGCGACCTGTTTGCTCTTCGCATTTAGCTTGAATTTATTTTTAACCTTTCAACAACAGCATTAATAGTGCTCTAGAGAGGGTGTACTTGATTTTAAGTTTACTTTCAATATGACGGCTCTCAGTATTGCCCTGGTTCGTGATGCCAAGTGGCTGACTTTGGAAGTGTGTAGAGAATTTCAGAGAGGAACCTGCTCTCGAGCTGATGCAGATTGCAAGTTTGCCCATCCACCAAGAATTTGCCATGTGGAAAATGGTCGCGTGGTGGCTTGTTTTGATTCTCTAAAGGTGAGTCTCATCTAAATACACATCATTTAAAATCGACACTTGTTGATTTCTGGGCATTTTGAAACATGTTGTACTTTGAAATTAGTCAAGTTAATAATAGTATGAAAGTGATAAGTTTTTTTGTTTTTTTAAGGCAGGATGGAGACTTTGTAGAACTAAGCCAAACTAAAGCACCCCCATCAAACTCACTGACCAAGATAGGTAGAGAAAAAAGTTCAAGAATTTTTGTAGGAGAAACTGTAGCCTTGCTTTACTTTACTTCTGTATTTATTGTTTAGATTTTTAATGCAGTGATTATAATCCTCAGATTAACTTAAAGAAGTCTTTCTGAAATAGCTTATTATCTATGTTACCAAAAGATACTTGGCAGGGACCAATCAGAGGGTAAATAAAGTCAGATGGAGAGAGTAAAATGTGAAAATCTCATCATCCAGGAGGAAAATGATGGCATTTTGAATTTTCTTAGTCAAAGTCCATTTTGAACCTTTAACTTGAACTTACTGCTACAATACTAGGTTCATATCATTTTCTTCCTAAATAGCTGATTGACCAATTTCAGATTTGTGAGCACATTTTATAAGGAAAGTTTTATTACCAAGGTTATCAAACCTGAAATTATGTAGTAGTAGAGTACAAACAAAATATGAGGGAGGATGAGATATTATATAGAATAGAACATATATGATTGCAGAACAAAAAATATACTGATTTCCATGTTTTACTCATGGTTATCCTTAAATTAAGGGTAAACATGTACAAATTAAAGCATAAGAGTTAAAAATGGTAGTAGATTCCTGGTTTAACTAATAAGATTTGCTATGATGCATTTGAGATTTTTTTTCAAAATATGTTAAAATGAATTAATATGAATAAGAACCTTTTCAGTTTCTTAATACTGTTTTACTTCATCAAGACCAATTTTATCTCATTAACATTTTTATTTATGGCTGCATTGGCTAATAGAGATGTATTCTTTTGTATGATCACTTATTCAGAAAACATTTTATCATGATATCCTATTTAAGTAGTTACTTTTGCTTATGATTTGATTGCTAGTTTTTGTTTCAAACCATTCCAGTTCAAGAATGGGCACTAGTTATAAAGATAATGGCAACTCCTAACATTGAAAATGTCTGAATTGCTCTTTGTTGTAGCAGATATTCTGACTAAAGGGCTTATTCTGTTTTCTTCATTTCATTTTCATTCAAGTTTCATCTATAATTATTTTACATATTATTTAAATCATTTATGTATTATTTAAATCAAGGTCTGGGCAGTGCCTTGAATAGAGAAGAGCACTGGACTAGTTCGGGGGTAGGGGGGAAGGAAATGTCTCTTAGCCAGTCCACCTAGAGGGTCCACCACTGCCCTAGGCACTTTACGTATCTTGTTCCAGAAGTTCCAGCCCCACTACTGTTTCTGACAAAGCTTGAGTTGCTTCGTTTCTAATGCATGGATCATTCTCTCCCTAACTTTCATGATTATTGCTGAGATTCCAATAAGATGACATAAATGAAAAACCATGTATCACTATAAAAATGAATTAAGGACTTCCCCGGCTGCCCAGTGGTTAGGACCTGGTGCTTTCATGTCATGGCCCTAGATTCAGTCCCTGCTCAGGGAAGATCCCACTAGCAAGTGGCATCCCTCCTCCTCCCCCAAAAAGTGAATTAAGTAAAAAGTTACCTTCTTACTATTAACTAAACTGTTGTTTTAGGAGTTCTTCAAAAACAGTTATTTAGTTAAGGCTCTATTATTTAAAACTACACATTCATGTTTCAAAGGGACATGCTCCTATCCTCAAGCAAAGTATCACTGTCTTGCTCTTACAAATAGAGTTCCTTGTGCTGCTGCTAAGTCGCTTCAGTCGTGTCCGACTCTGTGCGACCCCATAGACGGGGGCCCACTGTCTCTGGGATTCTCCAGGCAAGAATACTGGAGTGGGTTGCCATTTTCTTCTCCAATGCATGAAAGTGAAAAGCAGAAGTGAAGTCGCTCAGTCATCTCCGACTCTTAGCGACCCCATGGACTGCAGCCCACCAGGCTCTTCCACCCATGGGATTTTCTAGGCAAGAGTACTGGAGTGGGGTGCCATTGCAGGCTTTGTAAATTCTATCTTTTCAGGCATCTGGCAGGAAGAGATGTGTGATCTTACTAATCATTGATATAGTTCACATCGGTTTTCCCATTTAAAGGCAAAAGAATGCCATAATGGAAACATTTTGAAGAAAAGTAATACGGAGCATGATTGTTAACAAAATGCAATACTGCGCTACCACTTTAAAGCTTGGAAAATGTTTAGCTCAAAAACTACATAGATACTGGCCAATGAATACTAATAAGCCACTTAATTATTTAAATACACTGTTTACTCACTGTATCCAGTGTTTTTAAAATAATTTTTGATATGTTAAAATCTTGATGACCAGACACACAGGATAAAGGTGATTTGCATAATCTGTACATTCTCAAATGTTAATGAAAATCTTAGAATTTCAAATATACAATGCCTTTTAAACAAATTAATTTGCCGTTTAGATAGCACGTGCATTACAGTTTCATATCTGCAGAAAAGCTTTGTAGTCCTGTTGTATTATTCCTTATCCATTATATACACAAAAACCATACCATGATATGCATGAAAACAGTTGACCTAAG
>SJXQ01010658.1:0-17689 GCA_006408695.1 Aepyceros melampus
ATTCTTCCAAGAAATCTACTACTAAACATTAAGAGCCCTGGACTACTATTGAAAAGCTCTGCCTAATCGGAATGTGATCAGTAGCATGTAACCACCACAGTTACTGCTGCTGAGGAGAAAATAAAAAAAATAGTAGTAATATGGAAAATGATGACAATGATAATAGTGGCTTATATATAGTATCAGATTGCTTAGAGTAGTCCCTCACCCAGTCTTATGGAAACAAGCCTTACATTAGCTCGGAGATTCACTGTAATTTTCTCAGGTCAAACTTGTCTGAGGAAGATTCTTACTAATTACTTACTGGGCTTAAACATGCAACACCCCTTATATGTCTGTTTCTTCATCTATACAGTTAAGATATTGGATCAGGTTAGCAATTGCACAACTCTAAGCTTTCACCTTTGCTGCCTCAGAGGACAGTATATACAATTGATAATATTTAAGCCATTGAAGCTGAATTGTGGAATGAATGTGGGCCTGCAAATCTCTGTCTTCTGATTTTTCCTTTTCCTGCAAGCTTCATAATCAAGACATCTCCCTGGAACCTCTAAACTGTTTCATATATAGATACTTTCCATACCAAGCTCATTGGCTATTCGCTCCTTAGATGCCTTTTTTCTAATTCTGTGTGCATCACTTTGTATAGGGCACGCATTTTAGAGGCTGACATCACTGCCTGGAATGGGCTTCCCTGATAGCGCAGTTGGTAAAGAAGCTGCCTGCAATGCAGGAAACTTCCTGGATTGGGAAGATCGGCTGGAGTAGGGATAGGTTACTCACACCAGTATTCTGCCTAGAGGATTCTATGGACTGCTGAGTCCACGGGGTGGCAAAGACTCAGACGCGACCGAACATCTTTCACTTTCACTTTAGAGCCTGGGTTATTAGTAGCAGCCGTTCAAGGAACCATTCAATAGGGCAGTTGGACCCAGGACCTTGGACATTGAACATGGTGGTGAGTCAGTGGAATTCATGGTATTCTCATTGTCCTTGATGTGCACGGCTCGGAAAGTAAGATATGTGCCTACAACGTGGGAGAGCCAGGTTCAATCCCTTTGTCAAGATTCCCTGACAAAGTCTCTGCCCCTTTGCACTGTTTCCTCGTCTGTTTGCCATGCAGTGATGGGACCGGATGCCATGATTTTACTTTGCTGAATGTTGAGCTTTAAGCCAACATGTTCACTCTCCTCTCTCACTTTCATCAAGAGGCTCTCTAGTTCTTCACTTTTTGCCATAAGGGTGGTGTCATCTGCATAGCTGAGATTACGGATAGTTCTCTCAGCAGCCTTGATTCCATCTAGTGTTTCCTGCAGCCCAGCATTTCTCCTGATGTACTCTGCATCTAAGTTAAATAAGCAGCATAACAGTATACAGCCATGACGTCCTTCTTTTACTCATTGCAACCAGTCTGTTGTTCAGTGTCCATGTCTAACTGTTGTTTCCTGACCTGCATACAGATTTCTCAAGAAGCAGGTCAGGTATTCTTGTATTCCCTTTCTCTTCCAGACTTTTCCACAGTTTATTGTGATCCACACAGTCAATGGCTTTGGCATAGTCAATAAAGCAGAAAATTTTTTTTTTTTCTGGAACTCTCTTGCTTTTTTGATGATCCAGTGGATGTTGGCACTTTGATCTCTGGTTCCTCTGCCTTTTCTAAAACCACCGTGAACATCTAGAAGTTCACATAGTGCTGAAGCCTGGCTTGGAGAATTGCTTCATGGTAAATTCCAGTGGTCCAAGAGTCAGAGGTAGCCTCTGAATCAGGCATACAATAAGTAGGAAGACCAGTGGTTAAAAAAAAAAAAAAAAAAAAGNGAAAGGACCACTGATTTTTCTCAACTCTTTTCTAGCACTTGCCAGCCCTGGGCCAGCACTGATCCGAATCCTCTTTATCCCTGTGTCACTCCCCACTCCCACTTCCCCTTCCTCTTCCTACATTTCACCGCTCTTGGATGAATGGATATTTGTGATGCTAGCTGTTTTGTTCTGTTATTGCTGTTTTCCTGTGAATCACATACATAAGCATATATATTGCCAGCAAACTTTGAAAGCTCAGCATTGGCCACAGGATTGAAAATGGTCAGTTTTCATTCCAATTCAAAGAAAGGCCCACTAGTAAAGTAATGCTCAAAATTCTCCAAACCAGGCTTCAGTAGTACGTGAACCATGAATTTCCAGATGTTCAAGCTGGATTTAGAAAAGGCAGTAGAACCAGAGGTCAAGTTGCCAAAATCTGGCCATCCTAATGGCCAAAATCTGTTGGATCATAGAAAAAGCAAGCGAGTTCCAGAAAAACATCCAGTTCTGCTTTATTGACTATGCCAAAGCCTTCAACAGTGTGGACAACAAACTCTGAAAAATTCTAAAAGAGATGGGAATGTCAGACCACCTGACCGCCTCTGGAGAAATCTGTATGCAGGTCAAGAAGCAACAATTAGAACTGGACATGAAGAAACAGACTGGTTCCAAATAGAGAAAGGAGCACATCAAGGCTGTATATTGTCTCCGTGCTTATTTAAATTATACTCAGAATACATCATGAGAAACTCTGGGCTGGATGAAGCACAAGCTGGAATCAAGTTAGCAGGGAGAAATACCAATAACCACAGGTAAACAGATGACACCATCCTTATGGCAGAAAGTGAAAAAGAATGAAAGAGCCTCTTGATGAAAGTGAAAGAGGAGAGTGAAAAAGTCAGCTTAAAACTCATTAATTGGAAAACTAAGATCATAGCATCTTGTCCCATCACTTCATGTAAACAGATGAGAAAACAGTGGAAACAGCCACAGACTTTATTTGGGGGAGTTCCAAAATAAATGCAAATGGTGACTGCAACCATGAGGTTAAAAGGCACTTGCTTCTTGGAAGAAAAGTTATAGCCAACCTAGACAGGATATTAAAAAGCAGACTTAGACAGGATATTAAAAAGCAGAGACATTAAAGGTCTGTCTAGTCAAGGTTATGTTTTTTTGTTTGTTTCTTTGTTTTTCAGTGCTCATGTATGGATGTGAGACTTGGACTATAAAGAAAGCTGAGTCCTGAAGATTTTGAGGCTTTTGGACTGTGGTCTTGGAGAGTCCCTTGGACTACTTTGTATAGGGCATGCATTTTAGAGGTTGACCTCACTGCCTGGAATGGACTTCCCTGATAGTGCAGTTGGTAAAGAAGCTGCCTGCAATGCAGGAGACTTCCTGGATTTGGAATATTGGCTGGAGAAGAGATAGGTTACTCACAGCAGTATTCTGGCCTAGAGGATTCTATGGACTACTGAGTCCATGGTGTTGCAAAGACTCAGATGCGACCGAACATCTTTCATTTTCACTTTAGAGTCTGGGTTACTAGTAGCAGCCATTCAAGGAACCATTCAGTAGGACAATTGGACCCAGGACCTTGGACATTGAACATGTGGTTAGTCGTGGAATTCATGGTATCCTCATTGTCCTTGATGTGCACGGCTTGGAAAGTAAGATATCTGCCTACAACGTGGGAGAGCCAGGTTCGATCCCTTTGTCAAGATTCCCTGACAAAGTCTCTGCCTGTTTGCTCGTCTGTTTGCCATGTAGTGATGGGACTAGATGCCATGATTTTACTTTTCTGAATGTTGAGCTTGAAGCCAACATGTTCACTCTCCTCTCTCACTTTCATCAAGAGGCTCTCTAGTTCTTCACTTTTGGCCATAAGGGTGGTGTCATCTGCATAGCTGAGGTTACGGATAGTTCTCTCAGCAGTCTTGATTAAATCTATTGTTTCCTGCAGCCCAGCATTTCTCATGATGTACTCTGCATCTAAGATAAATAAGCAGGGTGACCATATACAGCCTTGACGTCCTCCTTTTCCTCGTTTCAACCAGTCTGTTGTTCAGTGTCCATTTCTAACTGTTGTTTCCTGACCTGCATACAGATTTATCAAGAAGCAGGTCAGGTATTATTGTATTCCCTTCTCTTCCAGACTTTTCCACAGGTTATTGTAATCCACACAGTCAATGGCTTTGGCATAGTCAATAAAGCAGAAAGAATTTTTTTTTTCTGGAACTCTCTTGCTTTTTTTGATGATCCAGTGAATGTTGGCACTTTGATCTCTGGTTCCTCTGCCTTTTCTAAAACCACCTTGGACATCTAGAAGTTCACGGTTCACATACTGCTGAAGCCTGGCTTGGAGAATTGCTTCATGGCGAATTCCAGTGGTCCAAGAGTCAGAGGTAGCCTCTGAATCAGGCATACAATAAGTAGGAAGACCAGGAGTTAAAGAAAAAAAGGGAGCTAGTGTGGCCTACTGGGAAGACTGCACCAGACCACATATCTTTTATGCACTACCGAGGTCCCTTTGACTAGGCGTCCATCAAGTCTACATCCTGGCCACGAATCTTTGTGAAAGGTTCCCTGTTATGGAAAATTGCCTCTGGTCACATGAAAGCCTCCTCAGCCCAGAAGTGAAAATCTNTGGCCTACTGGGAAGACTGCACCAGACCACATCTCTTTTATGCACTACCCAGGTCCCTTTGACTAGGCGTCCATCAAGTCTACATCCTGGCCACGAATCTTTGTGAAAGGTTCCCTGTTATGGAAAATTGCCTCTGGTCACATGAAAGCCTCCTCAGCCCAGAAGTGAAAATCCCACATCTATGGGTGAAATTTTGACTGAGTGACATGGAAGCAAAGATGTAATACAAAGTGAGATAAAGCATGGTGCAACTTGGTTTCTGCTTGTGATTAGATTTTGTTTTCCCTCTGCTATATGTTGCTTCCCTTATTCCATTTCTCCAGAAAACCCTCACCATTTAGTCCTGTGAGTAGTGTACATCGACTGCTTTCAGGGAATCTGAAGGAAAACATTCCCACCACAGAACAGCAACTACCATTTTTCTTAAGGTGAAATGCCACTGTCTGCTGTTATTTACTATCCTTGATACAGGCCTCTGACATTACATTTTTTTTTAACCTTTTATATGTTCCTTGGCCACAGGTCATGGAAAAATATGCTTTTCTTAGAATCCGATGTCATTTCTTTTTTGTTGATCTTGGGATAGACACCCAAAGTTGGTTGTTTTAACTTGTAAACAATATACTTCTTCTTCTCCTTTGTTTTGGAGGGATTGTTTCAGTTCATTTCAGTCACTCAGTCATATCCGACACTTTGCAACCCCGTGAATCGCAGCACGCCAGGACTCCCTGTCCATTACCATCTCATGGAGTTCACTCAGACTCACGTCCATTGAGTCTGTGATGCCATCCAGCCATCTCATCCTCCGTTGTCCCCTTCTCTGCCTGCCCCCAGTCCCTCCCAGCATCAGAGTCTTTTCCAAGGAGTCAGCTCTTTGCGTGAGGTGGCCAAAGTACTGGAATTTCAGCTTCATCATCATTCCTTCTGAAGAAATCCCAGAGCTAATCTCCTTCACGAAGGCCTGGTTGGATCTCCTTGCAGTCCAAGGCACTGTCAAGAGTCATCTCCAACACCACAGTTCAAAAGCATCAATTCTTCGGCATTCAGCCTTCCTCACAGTCCAACTCGCACATCCATACATGACCACAGGAAAAACCATGGTCAGGATCTCAATAATCTGTCTGCGACTCCAGAGTTTATTAAGTTACTTAAGATTAACAAGTTTAACAAACATGTTTCTTATTGATTCNTTGACGCCATGAATCGCAGCATGCCAGGACTCCCTGTCCATTACCATCTTGCGGAGTTCACTCAGACGCACGTTCATCGAGTCCATGATGCCATCCAGCCATCTCATTCTCCGTCGTCCCCTTCTCCGCCTGCCCCCAGTCCCTCCCAGCATCAGAGTCTTTTTCAAGGAGTCAGCTCTTCACGTGAGGTGGCCAAAGTACTGGAGTTTCAGCTTCAGCATCATTCCTTCTGAAGAAATCCCAGAGCTGATCTCCTTCATGATGGCCTGGTTGGATCTCCTTACAGTCCAAGGTACTGTCAAGAGTCTTCTCCAACACCATAGTTCAAAAGCATCAATTCTTCAGCATTCAGCCTTCCTCACAGTCCAACTCGCACATCTATACATGACCAAAGGAAAAACCATAGCCTTGACTAGACGGTCAGGATCTCAATAATCTGCGACTTCAGAGTTTATTAAGTTTCTTAAGATTAACAAGTTTAACAAACATGTTTCTTATCTATTCCATTATGTAGGTTATAGGTTTCAAATAAAGACCTCTACTGCAGAAGAGAATGGAATAACATCCCAAGAGAAATAATTTTGGGAGCTGATCGACTGTTACAGTCCGGGAAGGCAATCTATCAAAGAACAAAGAACAGGTCAATCTAAAGTAGTAATCTAATAACAATCTGCAAAGTCAGAAAAAGCTGCATGAGGAAGTTAAAATGAGGTCTCATCCGTTCAGTTCAGTTCAGTTCGGTCGCTTAGTCGTGTCACACTCTGCCACCCCATGAACTGCAGCATGCCAGGCCTCCCTGTCCATCCCCAATACCTGGAGTTCACTCAGACTCATGTCCATTGAGTCGGTGATGCCATCCAGCCATCTCATCCTCTGTCGTCCTTTTCTTCGCCTGCCCCCAATCCCTCCCATCATCACAGCCTTTTCCAGGGTGTTAGCTCTTGCACGAGGTGGCCAAAGTACTGGAGTTTCAGCTTCAGCATCATTCCTTCCAAAGAAATCCCGGCACTGATCTCCTTCAGAATGGACCGGTTGGATCTCTTTGTAGTCCAAGGGACTCTCAAGAGTCTTCCCCAACAGTATAGTTCAAAAGCATCAATTCTTCAGTGCTCAGCCTTCTTGTCAGTCCAACTCTCACATCCATACATGACCACTGGAAAAACCGTAGCCTTGACTAGACGGACCTTTGTTGGCAAAGTAATTTCTCTTATTTTCAATATGCTATCAAGGTCAGTCCAAACTCAAGATCGGTCCAAACTTTCCTTCCAAGGAGTCAGTGTCTTTCACTTTCATGGCTGCAATCACCACCTGCAGTGATCTCGTAGGCATTAACAAAAACGAAAAAGCAAGGGAAGCCAAAGGAATGGCATAGGCACAGACGGTAAGACCAAGAAGAACAGAGCACAGACTGAAAGATCAGTGTGATTGAAGAACAGAGTTAAAGGAACAGTGTGAAGCTTGAGAATAAGGTAAAATTCAGAGTCCTCGTTGGCTCTCCTCAAGATCGTGGCTTCTGTCACATGGCTTGCTGGTGAGTGTAGCAAGGTAGACAGTGTGCGAGACACATATGTGGATGCTAGGGAAGGGATAAGAGACCATTGAGTCATCTGCAGTTGAGAAACCCACACATTTGGGGCCAAGCGGGTGGCAATAAAGACAGTGGTACATGGCTGAATTTTTATGCATGATAAGGAGTAAATTTAAACATAAATGAGATAGGTATAGAGTGAAGTGGGTTAGAAAAGGGAGTGGTCAAGAATAAATAACAGTGTGAATCACAGAATGAGGGAATTTGTGTTGTTGTTCAGTCAGTAAGTCATACCCAACTCTTTGGAACCCCATGGGCTCTAGCCTGCCAGACTTCGCTTCCCTGTCTTCCAGAATTTCTTCAGATTCGTGTCCATGGGGTTGATGATGTTATCTAACCATCTTATCCTCTACTGACCACTTCCCCTTTTACCTTCATCTTTCCCAGCATCAGGGCATTTTCGAGTGAGTCAGCTCTTTGTATGAGGGGGCGAAAGGAAGAAAGAACACTGAAAGACAGCTAAGTTTTCCAAGGAGAGGTCCTGAAACTGTTCAGGATACAGGTGCAGAAAATACTTTTGACAAAATTCAACACCCGTTAATGATGGGTGTACTGGAAAACCTGGACAGGCAGTGGAATCAGAAGGAAGCTTCATCAGTCTTCCTAATACAGACTGCCACATATGGATAAATTTACTGTAAACGTGATTCCCTATGGTAAGAAACTGAGAGCACGTCTCCTAAGGTTATCAATAAGCCAAAGGTGCCCACTCACACCATCGTTATTCTGTATAGTCTTGGGACTCTGAATGACAGCCATCAGAGGAGAAGAAAACCATTTTCAAACAAAGTGGAAAAGAAGAGGTAAAACTGTCACTATTTGCACATGACGTGATAGTATGCCCAGAGAATCCAAAGATGCCACTGGGAAATGACTAGAACTAACCAAGGACTTTAGGGAGGTTGCTGGATATGAAACTCGAATCAAGGACTTTAGGGAGGTTGCTGGATGTGAAATTAACAGAAAGCTTGCTTTCCTATTCAATAAAAACAACAAATCAAAAATAGAAGCTAGGGAAGCAGTCCCATTCACCATGGCATCAAGAAGAGCAGAATTCCTGGGAATAAACCTACCTAGGCTGGGAAGAGGCTGGTGCACAGAAGCTTGCTTTCCTATGCAATAAAAACAACAAATCAAAAATAGAAGCTAGGGAAGCAGTTCCATTCACCATGGCATCAAGGAGAGCAGAATTCCTGGGAATAAACCTACCTATGCTGGGAAGAGACTGGTACACAGAAAAGAATAAGGCACAGATGAAACAAAGATGACACAAAGAGATGGAGAGAGACACCATTGTCCAAGCAAGTGAACACTACAAAATGAAGTTTACAGATTCAGTGACAGTCCTATGAAAGTACCCATGGCATTTTTCACAGATAATAGAAAAAAATGTGTTTTTGCAACTTGTGTGGAAATAGAGAGGACCTTAAAGAACCATGCTGTCTTGAGAGAGAAAAAGAAGAGATGGAGGATTCCGACTCCCTGACTTCAGTCTCTACTACAGAGCTATGGTAATCAGCGCAGCATGGAACTGACACAGAAACAGGAATATAGACCAATGTTATGCGATAGAAAACTCAGAGATAAACTCATGCCCAAGTGGTCCCCTAATGTATGACGAAGGAGGCAACAATGTCAACGGAGAAAAGATAATCTCTTTTATGGGTGATGCTGGGAAATCTTGACAGATAAAGGTAAAAGAATGACATTAGGTCACTCCCTTCTGGTTGGCCAGTGGCCAAGTCGTGTCTGACACTTCGTGAAGCTGTGGAAGGCAGCACGCCAGGTCTCCCTGTCCTCCACCATCTCCCAGAGTCTTCCAGGTTCATAGCCACTGCCTTGGTGACACCATCCAACCTTCTCATCCTTTTCTCTGGCTTCTCATTCTGCCTTCAGTCTCTCCCAGAACCCGGATCTTTTCCAGCGAGTTGGCTCTTCACACCAGGTGGGCAAAGTATTAGAGCTTCTGCTTCAGCAGCAGTCCTTCCAATGCGTATTCAAGGTTGATTTCCTTGAAGATTGACTGGTTTGGTCTCCTTGCTGTCCAGGGGACTCTCAAGTGTCTTCTCCAGCCCCACAGTTCAGAAAGCATCAGTTCTTTGGTGTTCTGCCTGCTTTATGGTCAGTCTCTCACAACCATATGTGACCACTAGAAAGACCATAGCCTCAATTATATGGGCCTTTGTCAGCAAAGTGATAGGTTTGCTTCTTTAAACACTGTATAGGTTTGTCATAGCATTCCTGTCAATGATCATTTGTTCTCTAATATCATGGCTACAGTCCCCACCTGCAGCACTTTGAGAGCCCAGGAAGAGGAAATCTGGCACAGCTTTCCTTTCACCCCCACCCTCCTTCTGTTGGCCATGAAGTGATTACATTGGGTATTGTGATATGGTTTTCTTTGTGTGTGTGTGTGTGTGTGTGTGTGTGTGTGTGTGTGTGTGTGTGTGTGCTTTAATTTTTTTTAAATAATGAGTTTTATGTCTGCTTCTGCACTGTCCTCTTTTACCCTCATCAAGAGGTACTTTAGTCCCTCTTTGTCTTCTATCATTAGAGTGGTATTCATATGCATATGTTAGGTGGTTGGCATTTCTCCCAGCAATCATGATTCCAGGTGTAACTCATCCAGCCTGGCATTTCTCATGATGTGTTCTGCACTTAAATAAGCAAGGTGAGAATCGACAGCCTTGTCAACTTTTCTCAATCCTGAACCAGTCAGTTGTCCCATAGATGGTTCTAACTCTTGCTTCTTGACCTGCCTACAGATCTCTGAGGATCCAAGTAAAGATGTTCCTAGATTCCCAACTCTTGAAGAGTTTTCCACAACTTGTTATTCTCCACACAACCAAAGACCTTATCAAGTGGTCAGTGAAGAGGAGATAGTGGTTTCTCTGGAATTAATTTGCTATTTCTGTGATCCAGCAAATGGTGACTACCTGAGCTCTGGTTCCTCTGATGTTTCTAAACCTACCTTGAACAGGTGACAATCATGATTCCAGGTGTAACTCATCCAGCCTGGCATTTCTCATGACGTGTTCTGTGCTTAAGTTAAATAAGCAAGGTGAGAATCAACAGCCATGTCAAGATTTCTCAATCCTGAACCAGTCAGTTGTCCCATAGGTGGTTCTACCTGTTGCTTCTTGACTGGCCTACAGATCTCTGAGGATCCAAGTAAAGATAGTCCTGGATTCCCTCCTCTTGAAGAGTTTTCCACAATTTGTTATTCTCCACACAACCAAAGACTTTATCAAGTGGTCAGTGAAGAGGAGGTAGAGGTTTCTCTGGAATTAATTTGCTATTTCTGTGATCCAGCAAATGGTGACCACTTGAGCTCTGGTTCCTCCGATGTTTCTAAACCTACCTTGAACAGGTGGCATTTCTCAGTTCATGTAAAGCTGAAGCCTAGCATGAAGGATTTTGAGCACAACTTTAGGAGCATGGGAGACAAGCAAAACTGTGTGGTGGTTTCAACAGGTTCTTTAGTCCTGCCCTTCTTTGGAAGTGGGGAAAGGATGGATCTTTTCCAGGCCAGATTTGCTGATATCTTGAGTGCAGCACCACCATGATACCACTGTCTCTTATGATTTTAAGTAGCTCGGCTGGAATTCCATCCCCACCCCCCCTTGATTTCACATTTTGGAATGGCTGACTCTTATTCCCTGCTGACCAGGGATGCTGGCTCTGGGTGAAGGATCACACCATCGAGCTTATCTGGGTCATTTACCTGCACGTTGCTCATCCCAATCAATTTTAGTTCCTTGAAACCTAAAGTTGAAGTTTACTCTTGCTCTCTCCTGTTGACCCACCCAGTTTACCTTGATTCACGTACCTGTGATTCCAGTTTCCTCTATGGTGCCGTTCTTTACAGCATCAGATCTTTACTTTGGTCTCCAGACACATCCATAGTGGAGCTTCATTTCTGTTTTGGTCCAGCCACTTTTGATTGCTGGAAGCATTGTTGCAGCTCGGTGAAAGGCTGTTGCTGGTGGCATCTGTAGCAGGCCCTGAGACAGAGATTTGCTGCGTCATGCCTGGGTCGACAGATTTGGTTTGGCACAAGAAACAGTGCCACGGGTTTAGCTTTCAACTTGGCAAGTTTGAGATGCCTGCTAGTGTACTAGGTGGAGAGGACATGAGGGCAGTTGGAGGCTTGAATTAGGCCAGGTCAGGGCAGAACATAATTCATAATTCTGAGACTAGAGATTTATTCATGGGATTGGATTCAAAGCAGTAGGTCTCCTAACATAGGGGAAGTGGGGAACAAAGGATTCTGCTGGCAGTGATTGCTGACCAGGGATGCTGTTAAATTTCTGTGGTGTGCAGAACAGTCCACATGACAGAGAATTATGCAGCCATGATGGTGGTAGTGCTAACCGTTCAGAGACCCTGACCCAGAGCATAAAGGGAAAGTGAGAGGACTGAGCCACTTGCCCGTGTTGTTGTTGTTTAGCTGCTCAGTACTGTGTGACTCTTTGCAACCCCATGGACTGTAGCCCCCTGCTTCCTCTGTCCATGGGGTTTTCCAGGCAAGAATACTAGAGTGGGTCACTGTTTCCATCTCACAGTGACCTTCCTGACCCAGGGATTTAACCTGTGTCTCTTGCTTTACAGAGGACTGAGCCACTTGCCCGTGTTGTTGTTGTTTAGTTGCTCAGTACTGTGTGACTCTTTGCAACCCCATGGACTGTAGCCCCCTGCTTCCTCTGTCCATGGGGTTTTCCAGGCAAGAATACTAGAGTGGGTCACTGTTTCCATCTCACAGAGACCTTCCTGACCCAGGGATTGAACCTGTGTCTCTTGCTTTACCAGGATGGTTCTTTGCCATCAGGAAGCCGAGTTGTGCATGTAGGCACTAGGAAACATGAACAGAGGAGGCTGAGAAAGGAACAGGAGACAATCAGAGAAGAAATACTTGGGGTGTGTTATCCAGAGCCCTTTGAATATACGAAGTTTTAGGGATAGATGGACGGGAAGCCACTGGTGTGCAGTGAACCAGCCTGAAGACACAGATTCTAGTGGTCGGTGCCCTCCGGGCTCCTCTTCTCCTGGGATGCCATTTTCAGATGGAGGAACTGAGGACTGGAAAGGATGCCCCAGGGATGGGATTGCAGACGCAGGGGTGGTGGAGCTGGACTGAGCCTCTCTCCCCACATTGATCGAGCCCTTGTTTATCAAAGTCACCTGGTCTTGTAGACTTGAAGTGATGGGACAGTGGCTTGAGGGGCTCCAGCTCAGACCCAGGGATTGAACCTGTGTCTCTTGCTTTACCAGGATGGTTCTTTGCCATCAGGAAGCCGAGTTGTGCATGTAGGCACTAGGAAACATGAACAGAGGAGGCTGAGAAAGGAACAGGAGACAATCAGAGAAGAAATACTTGGGGTGTGTTATCCAGAGCCCTTTGAATATACCAAGTTTTAGGGATGGACGGACGGGAAGCCACTGGTGTGCAGTGAACCAGCCTGAAGACACAGATTCTAGCGGTCGGTGCCCTCTGGGCTCCTCTTCTCCTTGGATGCCATTTTCAGATGGAGGAACTGAGGACTGGAGAGGAGGCCCCAGGGATGGGATTGCAGACGCAGGGGTGGTGGAGCTGGACTGAGCCTCTCTCCCCACATTGGTCGAGCACTTGTTTATCAAAGTCACCTGGTCTTGTAGACTTGAAGTGATGGGACAGTGGCTTGAGGGGCTCTAGCTCAGGTTAGCTAGTGGGAACTCCTTATCTGAACATGCAAGGACTCGTTGGGCCCCTTGCATGCACTCTGAGTTCTCCGAAGTGCGGTTTCTTTCTTTCTTTCTTTCTTTCTTTCTTTCTTTCTTTCTTTCTTTCTTTCTTTCTTTCTTTCTTTCTTTCTTTCTTTCTTTCTTCTTAAAAAGAAGTGCTTATATTTTTGTTGTAAAACTCTTTTGGAGGTGTGGCATGACTCATGGCATGCAGAATCTTAGTTCCCTGACCAGAGATGGAACCTGTGCCACCTGTAGTGAAAGCATGGTCTTAACCACTGTTCCTCTTATGGCTAGGGCCTTAGGTTCTCTTCTACTGGGACACCACAGGGATGAACTGGCCATTCCTCAGAGTGTTCTGATTTTTACAGAATCACATAGTTGAACAAAAAGCATGTTTTTATATGTAATGAGTGCACAAGTGAACAAGCCGTCAAAATGCGATCCCAAGGTCTGTAGCCCAACAGGCTCTTCTGTCCATGAAATTCTTAAGGCAAAAAGACTGGAATGGATTACCATCCCCTTCTCCAAGTCAAAGTACAGAAAGATGATTAATGATATCCAGTCTATACCTGTAACCTCTGATCACTTTTTCCTCTTTATCACCACGCAGCCTGTGGAAAAAAAAATAAAATAAAATAAGAGTGACCAATCTTGGGTCTTTTTTTTTTCTTTTCTTCCCCTGTCCATCCTCTGTCCCTGTTGGCTTTATTTAGCTTCCTTGGGGAGTTGTTTTCAACCTCAGTCTGGGGGATCTGATCCCCACTTAGCAATGTCTAGACACTTAAGATATTCCCCTGGAGAAGGGACTGGCAAACCATCCCAGTATTTATGCCTGGAGAACCCCGTGGAGAGAGGAGACTGTTGCACTACATTCCATAAGGTCGCCAAGATTCGGACATGACTAAACAAGGACACAGACACTTTTGAAGCAGAGAGTCCATGGGAGGGCTTCACTGTGTGTCTCATGTGGGACCTTAGTTCCCAGCGATCAAACCTGTACTTCCAGAGTTGGAAGATGGCGTCTTACCCACTGGACCACCAGGGAGTCCCCTGGAGCCCTGTTCATTGTCCCAGCTGGGATGTGAGTGCTACTGCCATGTAGCGGGTGGAGGTCTGGATTGCTGTCAAATATTTTTCAGTGCCAGCACTGCTCCTGGCCCTTTACCCCACCCATGGAGAAGGCAATGGCACCCAACTCCAGTGCTCAGGCCTGAAAAATCCCATGGGCAGAGGAGCCTGGTAGGCTGCAGTCCGTGCGGTCACTGACAGTCAGACACGACTGAGTGACTTCACTTTCCCTTTTCACTTTCATGCATTGGAGAACGAAATGGCAACACACTCCAGTGGAAATCCCAGGGACCGGGGAGCCTGATGAGCCACCATCCATGGAATTGCACAGAGTCTGACACAACTAAAGTGATTTAGCAGCAGCAGCAGCTGGGCCCAGATGTGCACACGAGAAGCTCAAGAACATATATATGAGTGTCTGCATTTCCTTTCCTCCTTTCCTCCCGTACACCAGCGCTAATGTCCTTTACTATTTTCCTTAAACAGATGGACTTTTCATATCACCGCATACAGAGCTATCACGCTATTATTTTAGTGGCTGTTTTTTATTCCATTTAAAGGTGAACAGTAACTTTATACATCCTGACACTTTAGTTTTTGAGTAGCTTCACACACACACACACAACACACACACACACACACACACACACACAAGAACTCTGAAAAGAGACTTGCCGACCTGAGGAACTATTGGTTTACTTCTGCAGTATTATGAATTTTAGTAAGCAACTCTTTTTTTTTTGGCCCGGTTAATTTTTTCACTTGATCCTTGATCAAGCCAGTGTCCTCTTCTACGTCTATGATATACCCTGGATGGTAAATGGGATTTGCTCATGAGGGGAACTGACATGCAAGCAGGTGGCAGGGTTGGAAGTCCTCACTGTGGACAGTTGAGTGACCTGTGCCTGTCTTCTCTACCCCTGTCGCCGTGGACTTGCTCACAGTGCCAGTCAGAGTGGTGTGATTCCATTCCCTGTGCTTTCCTTCCAAAAACGACACAGAAATAGCAAGGGATGTTGAACTTGAGATTGATCATGCACTCCTTTTCCCTGGGGACAAGAATTCCTCAACAACTTTCTCTTTACAGAAAAGCAACCCCCAACTCCTCTCACTTGGGTGATGATTTACTGACAATCATGAAGAAATTCAGCATAGGTAACATTGATCAAGGCAAGAATACAAGGGTAAAAGTTAATGTATTTCAATACTACAGTAGTGTTTTCAGAACACTTAACAAGTCACCCCCAAATCTTTGCTGACAGATAACAAATTTCCTGACAGATGCATTCCTGCAACATCTTTGCCCTCTGTGATCCTAATTAATATTCTCACTTCAATGAGTGATATTCTTGCCCATCAGGCATTACTGTAACTGTATGGGTATCCTTGTTTCCACATGTGTGTCACTGTGAACTATTCCCGTGATAAAGTATTCCCTGCTGTGCACAAATATCATGGAAGTCATTAAAAAAAGTCACTGTTCAGATGTTGGAAGCATTTGATCCAGGAATTAAAGAATAGGTCAAATTCACATGCAGTCTAACAAAGATAAACAAACTTAAAAAAAGAGTAAATACGAGCCATATAATGCATGTATGTTGAATAAGGACGTGCAAGACAGATACGGCAGCAGAGCTGAGCTTAATGGCACAAGTGTGGGTGCAACATGAAACAAGACAGGAGGCACAGGCAGACCCACAGGAAGAAATGTCAACTCACAATCATGGGCAAACACGGTGGGGACACCCAGTCTTCATTCTATACAGAGAAAGACATGAACACGTCTAGAGAACAGGAAGCAAATGCAGCTCAGGGTGACTGAGCACTGAGCTTAATGGCACAAGTGTGGGTGCAACATGAAACAAGACAGGAGGCACAGGCAGACCCACAGGAAGAAATGTCAACTCACAATCATGGGCAAACACGGTGGGGACACCCAGTCTTCATTCTATACAGAGAAAGACATGAACACGTCCAGAGAACAGGAAGCAAATGCAGCTCAGGGTGACTGAGCCAGAAAACTCATGAATTCATCACTAATCCGCCAAGTCTCACACGCATTCATCTTCAGTGGAAGAACACCTTACACATCAAATCCAAGTGTGCACTCAAATCTAATAGCACATAGACTTGAGGACAGAGGTGTAAGCCCTAAAGAGACTGGGGTACAATTAATGGCAAGTTTCCAGAGAATGACCATCCAGTCAAGCATCCACAGTTCAGTTTACTAACTGATCCATGCCCATCTCTGCACTCTTCACTCAAGGACAGGTTAGCGATAAAGCCACAACTGGTCCTGAAGCACTGGCATGAAATATTAGGTACTGGGGGACCCCATCCTAAACATTTCTTGCCTTTAACTTCTTTGCAATGCCTTGCTAGAACTTCTGAGTGTGGATAAATGCCATGCAGTCCGTAGAATGAGCCCAGACTAAGGTCCCGAAAACCATGCCCCAATATGCCATCTTATACCTGCTGTAGAGTTAGTACACCATAGATTCTGCTTTGTTTTGTTTTGAGCTAGCACTGAGAAAGACAGTACCAGCCTGCCAGAGCCCCAAGGAATCTTTGAAGTTTACAGATTAAGTAAGAAGACAGGTTTCCAGTGTCTCCTTGGCTGCTGGTTCAGAAATCTCCCCGAGAATGCCAAGCCTTGCCTTCTAGAGCTGTAGGCGCATCTCTGTAGGAGCAAAGCTGGGCTGCTGATATTCAAATGGAAAAGCTGGCCCTGAGCAGAAGATCTCATTCAGGGCATCACTTGGAGAGAGGAGCCTGGTGCACTACAGTCCATAAGGTCGCCAAGAGTCGGACATGACTAAAAAAGGACACAGACACATTTGAAGGAGAGAGTCCGTGGGAGGGCTGCATTGTTTGTCTCATGTGGGACCTTAGTTCCCACGGATCAAACCTGTGCCTCCAGTGTTGGAAGATGGCGTCTTACCCACTGGACCACCAGGGAGTCCCCTGGAGCTCTGTTCATTGTCCCAGCTGGGATGTGAGTGCTACTGCCATGTAGCGGGTTGGAGGTCAGGATTGCTGTCAAATATTTTTCAGTGCCAGCACTGCTCCTGGCCCTTTACCCCAACCCATGGAGAAGGTAATGGCACCCAACTCCGGTGCTCAGGCCTGAAAAATCCCATGGACAGAGGAGCATGGTAGGCTGCAGTCCATGTGGTCACTGATAGTCGGACACAATGGAGTGACTTCACTTTCCCTTTTCACTTTCATGCATTGGAGAACGAAATTGCAACCCACTCCAATGTTCTTGCCTGGAAATCCCAGGAACCGGGGAGCCTGATGAGCCACCGTCCATGGGGTCGCACAGAGTCTGACACGACTAAAGTGATTTAGCATCAGCAGCAGCTTGGCCCAGATGTGCACACGAAAAGCTCAAGAACATATATATGAGTGTCTGCATTTCCTTTCCTCCTTTCCTCCCGTACACCAGCGCTAATGTCCTGTACTATTTTCCTTAAACAGATGGACTTTCCATATCACCGCACACAGAGCTATCATGCTATTATTTTAGTGGCTGTTTTTTTATTCCATTTAAAGTTGAACAGTAACTTTATACATCCTGACACTTTAGTTTTTGAGTAGCTTCACACACATACACACACACACACACACACACACACACACACACACACACACACACACACACACACACACACA
>SJXQ01010659.1:12899-30654 GCA_006408695.1 Aepyceros melampus
CGTCCGCGTCCTGGACTCGCTCATCCAGAGCCCCGAGAGCCTCAGGGCCACCGCCACGGTGCACAGGTGCCTGGCGCCCGCCTCAGCCCCGCCCAAGCCGGGCCGCCCTCCCCGCTTGCCCTGGACAAGGCCCCGGCTTTGTCCAGGCCTCGGGAGGCTCCGCCTGGGCCCCTGACCCCTGGCCACCCCTCCTTCCAAGCCCGGGTAACCCCCTCAGCTGCTGCTGGAGCTGACGGCGGCGGGTGCCAGCGCCTCCTGGCAGGCGCCTTACCCGGGCCCCTGTGCCTCAGGTGCCCGCCCCCTGCCTTTGCCCGGAGCTGCTTTGACCTCCGAGCGGGCGGGGGTGGCAGCGGGGGCCTCACCGTGGGAGACTGGCTGGACTCCATCCGCATGGGCCGCTACCGGGACCACTTCGCTGCCGGGGGTTACTCCTCCCTGGGCATGGTGCTCCGTATGAACGCTCAGTGAGTGTGGTGGGTCCACGGGGATCGGAGGGGGCAGAGGGCAGGGGGCGGGGTCAGAGGCGGGCCCCCTGAGCGCGGCAGCCCCCGGGATGAGCCCCAGCCTCCCAGGTCAGCACCGCCTTCCTTCCCAGGGACGTGCGTGCCCTGGGCATCACCCTCGTGGACCACCAGAAGAAGATCCTGGGCAGCATCCAGACCATGAGGGCCCAGCTGACCAGCACCCAGGGGCCCCGCCGGCACCTCTGACCCAAACTCAGCCAGCCCCGGGCCCGCCTGCTGCCTCCGGAGGACTCGCGAGGGGGGCGGCCCCAGGCCTCTGCCCTTCCGCCTCAGCTGCCTTCCGCTCAGGTGCCAGGGAGACCGAGGATTCCGCCGCAAGACCCCGACTTATTCGGGTCAGGCCACCTGGGCAGGAACTTTGGCGCCCAGCAGAGGGCAGAGGGCCTTCTCTTTCCCAGAAGCTGGAGCGTCAAGGCCCCTGAGATGTCGCTCACCTGCCTCCGTGTGCGTGCGGGGGTGTGTGTGCGCGCACTCACCTTCTCACGAGGTCATGGGAGCCCTGATGAGCATGTGTGATGTGTGTGTGTGTGTGTGTGTGTGTGTCCATCTTTCAGGCCCCCATGGGTGTGTGCGAGTTCCAGTCGCCATGCTTATTCGTTAAGGCTGGGGGCACGCGTGTGTGTGACTGGATGGCGTGTACAAGCGTGAGGATGTGTGAGCGAGGAGCTCGGTGTGACACTGCCCCTCGAATGTGGGCCTGGTGCCAGCACCCACAGGGTCTGGGGAGAGGCTCAGCCCCTCCCGCACACCGGGAGGCTGGAGCCAGGGGCTACTTCCGAACCTCACCAGCATCAGGCCCACCCTAGTTCTCCGCCCCGGTGGGCCCACCCCCGGCTCTCTCTCAGGTCTGAGCCCTCCCTCTAGCTGGTAGGGGCGGGGGTCACCTGCTTCCCCCACCTGGCTCCCATCACTGCTTCAACAGGAAAACAGGGTTCCCGGCCAGCCTATCTGGCCCCCTTCTGTGCAGGCATCAGCACGGCACACACGAGATGCCCTCAGCTGAACTTGGCTACCTGGCCAGGGGCCAGGGGCCACCACCTTCCCCCTAGTCAAGGGGCTACTTCCGAACCTCACCAGCATCAGGCCCACCCTAGTTCTCCGCCCCGGTGGGCCCACCCCCGGCTCTCTCTCAGGTCTGAGCCCTCCCTCTAGCTGGTAGGGGCGGGGGTCACCTGCTTCCCCCACCTGGCTCCCATCACTGCTTCAACAGGAAAACAGGGTTCCCGGCCAGCCTATCTGGCCCCCTTCTGTGCAGGCATCAGCACGGCACACACGAGATGCCCTCAGCTGAACTTGGCTACCTGGCCAGGGGCCAGGGGCCACCACCTTCCCCCTAGTCTTTGGTACCCCTCCACAGCCCAGGGCTTCTCACTTGGAAGGGCCTCTGCCAATGTCACTNCACGATCCGGGGAGGACCCTGTCTTCCTCCCACCCCCATCCCACTCCCGCCCAGCTCCTGGACTCTGGATCCTCATGGCGGGGGGCACACAGTGGGCCTGGCACTGGGAAAAGTGTGGCCCCTGCCCGTACCGTGAGGCACCCCAGGGACCTGCCTCTCTGTGGGCTCCATCCTGAACCTTGTACTCGCCCACAAGGAGAATAAATTCTGCCTCATCTTTGCCTGTGTCTCCCGTTTCTTTCCGTCCCTACAACTCTGACCTCTCCTGGGAAGGAAGGAGCAGGCTTGTGTTGTGCACCTACTGTATGAATCCCATACATTTTTTCCCCCTCTCTGGTCTTCTCATCTATCCTAGGAGGTAGGATTCATGTGCCCATTTTGTTATTAGAGGAGGCTGAGTTTTACAGAAGTCAGCTTGCCTAAAGTCAAGTTTATGGGAGTCTGAATCGAAACTCAGGTTTGTCCAACTCCGAAGCGCATCCTCTGCTAGGAAGCATCCCTAATTCTCTCTTCTGTGAACTGCAGATGGCGCTTAACCCTGGAGCTTGATTGCCCTGACCTTGTGTTCTCTTGGGGACTCCCCTGAAGGAGGAATGTGTGAGGAAAGGTCTTCTCATGCAAACAGCTGCCCTGGGAACAAGGAGTCCGTTGAGACACCTGGGTATTATAGGGCAGGGAAGGAAAGACAGGATGCAGGCAACTTCTGTAGTTATATCAGGGGCTCAGGATGCACCTCTGCTCCCCGAGAGAGGAAAGAGTAGCAGGAGACAGGCTGGTGGCCTGAGACGGAGCAGAGCCCAGCTGTGTCCATTTGAGTCAGTGGCTCAGACATTTGGGGAAAATACCCCCGGGGGCTTGTTGATGAGCAAATAAATGATCTCCAGCTACCCCTCCAGCTGAGGGGAGGGTCTTCATTCCTGCCCCTCCTCCAACTTGGGAAAGGAGGACCAGAGAGGAAACCCATGTAGTGTGTTCCCTACAGTCTCACTAATGATCCTTCTCAGAGAGGCCAGAGTCCCATAGGCAGAACCCTCACGTAAGCCAGAGCTGTTTGATCTCAAGCCAAATGTGTGTCCCTCTAAAACCCCAAGCTCCGCTCCAGACTCTGCCCCATGGAATCAGCAGTTTCCTGTGAGGAAGAGTGTGTTACTACACATCTCTCTTCTCTAAGGACCAACCATCAGAGCCTCCTAAGCACCTACCAAGGGGTGCCATTGGGGATACAAAGATGGACACACAACCCCTTCTGTTTAACAGCTGAGAGTAGGTGGAGGTACAGAGAGCCCAAAAATGGTTCCCTCGATCAGATCCAGGAGGCTCTGTCCAGAAAATGGTACACACAGCAGGGTTAGAGGAGGTCAAAGGAGAGAAAGAGAGAGGGAGATCGAGCCTGGAGGGCCAGGGCTATCATCAAGGACTTCCTGGAGGAGGGAGTGTTCAGCTGGGCATTGGAGGATGAGAAGCATTTGGAGATTCATTTCCCAGGCAGCCCCCTGTGCAAGGGTGGAATGCAGAGGAGAGAAAGAATAACAGCCACGGGAGAAACAAACTGTGCTCGTGGTGAGAAGATTCCCTATTATCAAGTTGGCCAGTAGACTCCAATTTAATCTATACATTTTATTCCCAATAAGATTTGAAATGAGGTTTTCTCTGCAGCTTGACAAGGTCATCCCAAAAATGCATATGGAATAATAAAGAACCCAGAATAGCTAAGGCAATTGTGAAGAAGAAAGAAGAGGAAGAGGAAGGAAAACTTACCCTGCCAGATCTCAATAATTGCTACAAAGCTTTAAATAATTAAAATCATTTGATTTGGTCCCAGGAATAGAGAAACAGAGAAAAAGAGCAGAATAATGACTAAGAACAGATCCAAATATATCTGAATGTTTGAAACATGGTAGTCAGTGAGTGATGTTAGGACAATTAAATACTCCCATGGAAAAAGATAAAAGTACATCCCCATTCACACCACTCACAAAACAAGTTCCAGGTTGATCAAAGTCCTATCGGTAAGTATAAAAAGCAGAGTACAAAGCTTTTCAAAAAAACAGGGAAATAACTTTAAGATCTCAGAGTAGAAAATAAGACATAAGCACAAATGATAAAGGGAAATGATAAATCTTATTTCATTAAAATAAAAAACTTCTACATGACAAAAAATAAGCAAATTTGTTAAAGCTACAGCTGGCAGAAGATATTTGCAACTTGGATAACCAAACAAGAGAGAATTAGTTTCCAAAGTAAAAAATTTAAGCTTCAAAGAATCAATTTACCATAAACATTCCAAAGCAGTAGGAAAATGGACCAAAGATATGGACAGACAGGTAACAGGGGAAGAAATTTGAATGCCAATAAAGATAGTAACAAGATTCTCAATATCACTAGTGAGCATGGAAATGCAAATTAAAACAAAAATTAGATAGCACATTACACAATCTGATTGGCAAAATTAGTCTATAACACTAGTATAGATGAGTGTGGCAGGTGGGGGGGCAGCAATGTTTGTGAACTGCTGGTGGGAATGTAAATTGGTACAACTACTTTGGGGAACAATTTGGAAACACAGTGGCTCTGCCTTAGGTTAGGTGTGTGCCTGTCTGAAGTTAGGGCCCCTAAGCACTACCCGAGATTCTTGTGCAGGGGGTTTCTAGAGGGAGGACTCTCAGCTGGAGACAGAGGGTCAGGCAGATAGGGTAGGAGGAAACGTTAAGTGATGGTAGGTTCTCAGCTGGAGATTATCTTCAATCTGACCCCATGGGGAGCTCTGAAGCATTAATAACATTGCAGACCGAATCTGCCTTGAGGCAGAGGCCAGGCTTTTGCATCAGTCATTGGCTTATCCATCAGTCACTGATGGATACGACTTATCCATCAGTCACTGGCTGTATCCATCAGTCATTGACTGTGGGCTGCCCAATGTAGGGGGCAGGGTGGGTAACTTATAACTTCCTGGATGAAGAAGTTCCCAAGAAGCTGTGAGCAGCTGTGAGTCCCTAGCAGCCAGCACTCACAGCAGCTGGGGGATGAGTTGCACCTGCAGGTCATAGAATCTGGGTGGAGAACCCAAGTGTTTTCTATGCATCCTAGAGAAACTCATGTGTGCGTGCATGCCAAGTCACTTCAGTCGTGTCTGACTCTTTGCGACCCTATGAACTGTAGCCCGCCAGGCTCCTCTGTCCATGAGATCCTCCAGGCAAGAATACTGGAGTGGGTTGCCACGCCCTCCCTCCAGGGGATCTTCCCGACCCAGAGGTCGAATCTGCCTCTATGTCTCCTCCATTGGCAGGCAGGTTCTTTACCACTAGCGCCACTTGGGAAGCCCTGGAGAAACTCATATTCATGTGCAAAAGGGTACGTGGTCAAAGATACTCACCACGTCTTAGTATGTGATAGAAAAATGAGGGGCAGTCTAACTGCCTCTCAGCCAGAAAACAGGAAAATACGCTGCTTTATAAACACAATGAAATCATCTATCACAGTTAAAATGAACAAACTAGATCAACATGTTCCCAATATGGGTAAATCTCCAGAACATAAATATGGAATGAAGAAATAAATGGCAAAGAAATGTGTACAGCATTATACCATTTATATAAACTTTTGAAATATATGTAACAATAGACTTATAGGTTTTGCATGCATAAATAGAAGATGACAATACATGCCTGGGACAGTAAACATCAGCTTCAGCTTAGTTACTTCTGTGGAAGAAAGGCAAGGAGGAAAGAGGTATTGAGCTGTATTGATCGTGTTCCATCCATTTTCTTTTTTAAAAAAGAGAGAGGGCTTTGAAGCAAATATGACAACATGTTAACACCCATTTAACCTGGGTGAGCACATACCTGTCTGTTACTGTATTTTCTGATTTTCCTGTATGTTGGAACATTTTCTAATTAGAAATTAAAATGTTTTAAAACCACAATGGAGGGAGTTCTGAGGAATCTCGTGACTGGGAGAAACCCGAATCAGCCCTTCTGGGAATGAGTGGAGTGCGCTGTCCAGGGTGCTAGGCCCCAGTGCCTGGGGGCACCCGCAGGTCATAGAATCTGGGTGGGTTCTATCTAACCATTTATTCCACACTTGCTGCCAGTCTCAGCCACCGATACCCCCTCTCCTCTGGACATCTGTGGGAGCCTCTTCACAGATGTCCCTTCTTCCTCTCTCACCCCCATAATCCATTCTGCACAAAGAATTCTGGCCAGAGGGATCTTCACAACACAACACTTCCCTGGTTACAACCCCTCCAAAAGCTTTCTATCAAGTTGGTAATGACATCTAAAATCCTCGCCTGGCCTAAAGAAAATCTGCTCCAGCTTCAAAGCAACCTCCCTCCACCCAACCTCCCCCTCATTCACACCCTTCTTTTGATTTCTTGAACACATCAGGTGTTGGCGTGAGTTCTTCCTCTTGCCTGGGATGTTCCTCCATGTCTTCAAAATAATCAACCCCCAAAATGACTGCCTTTCCCTGAGTCACTTTCTGCGATGCTACACAAGGTTATTCTTTTTACAGCACTTAAAACCTATTGAAGTTATACATTGTCTATTTACTTATCTTCCGCCCTTATTACTCAACATACTCCAAAAAGCAGGTATGGTATCTAATTTACTCAATGCTTTAACACTAGCACACCGCACACTGGTGACCTTCATTTGTATGTAAACAGATGTTTGTTGAATGAATAAATGAATGATTGTATATTTACCGAGCATTTCTTCTGTGACAGGTCCTTGCTTGAATCTGTGAATTCTGGAATAAATGAGATAATTTTTGCCCTCAAGATGCTCACAGGCTAAAGAAAATAGAGAAGCCAAATTATAGGATCATAGAAAACTGGAATAGGTTCCTTTGCTCTTATTATAAAATCAGAGAGCTTTGGGGGGACCAGTTTGTTCATTCTCCACAGCCAGCATGTTTCTTTCTTTCTTTTTTTCTTTCTTTTTTTGTGGCCATGTGGTATGTGGGATCTTAGTTCCCCAAACAAGGGTGGAACCCCCACCCCTGCAGTGGAAATTCAGAGGTTAGCTACTGGATGACCAGCGACACCCCCTTCATGTTTCTTAAGTAGAGAAACCTAGCCTTACCCAGAGAGGATTCACCCAAGTTTGCAAGCATTAGAGACACAGCCTGGTTCTGAACTTGGCCACTCAAACTTCTCATAGAGTGAGTCAAAGGAAGGCCTCCCAAAGCAGCTTTGGTCTCTCTCCTACTTTCTGTATTTGGCATCACTATTCTAGGGACCACCTGCAGAAGGAAAACAAATTACCTAGAGGAGCCATTTGAGGAGCAAAAGGAAGTTCTCAGATATACAAGGACCTCACCCTTTAATCAGACACAATGTCTGAATCTTCACCGTTAGTATCTCCTGTCTTTGGGGAAAGTCTTGTTCTACTTGGACTCCTCTGAAGAAGCACAGAAGCACCAGGAAGAATGACCCTCTGGGCCCTCAGTGTGGGCAAAACTGGCCAAACCCTCCTAGTCCTCTGAGGGAACTTCTGGGGAGAGGAAGACAAACGGTGCAGCTGGGGTTTAGAGGAGGCATGGGAAGAGATGTTTCAAGGCATCAAGCAGAACTTTCTTATCTGGCCCCAGCCTGAGTATCTTTCTTATCTGGCCCCACCCCTTCTCATCCCTTGAAACCCACAGAAGACCTTCCAGCTACAAGAAAACACTTGCAGGTCCATAAACACTCTCAGCCCTCTTCTGTGGCCATGCCATGTGCGTATTCCATAAGAGGAATATTCTTCTTCTCCCTTCCTCTCTGGCTAATTCCTCCCCATACTGAAGTTCTTAAACTCTGGTACCACCCCCTCCCCTGACTTAGGGCTGGATGCCTCCTTTCTCCGAGTGCCCACAGACCCTTAGGCTTCCTATGAAAGCACTTACATGGCACTGTGATTAATCACCACTGATTAAGGCCAAGAATGTCCCTATGTAGCCAGACAACCCCAGCACGCAGCCCAGGGCTGGCTCATGGTCAGAATTCAGTGAATGATGCAGGCACAGGCAAACGGCCCTTCCTGGGGCCCTGGCTATCTGCTCTGTCTCAGGGTCAGTTTCCTCATCCTCCCTTCCACGTGACCCCATCACATGGGGTCAATACAATACACACTACACAGGCTTGTCATGAGGCCAAGAGATGATATGAGGGTAAGACACAGGAACAGTGTCTATGACTGGAGGAGAGTGACTGGGTGTCTCTGGGATGGTGGAAGCCTAAGGCAGTTGGTGAGTGTGGGTGAGGCTTTGGAAGCAGGCAAGGGTGGGCTAGCATCCTAGCCCCCAGGGAAGCCCCTCATCCTTGTTCCCTTAGCTCTCATTTTGCCTAGGGGGTGATGGCCCAGGCCCATGGATGGGCTCTCCCATTCCATCCCCAATGCCTAGACACCTCGTTAGGATACCTTCATCTCTCCCACCCTAGGCAGCTGGCAAAGGGTCAGCTGCTGGCATGAAATTCGCAGTCCTTGGAGGGTTTGCATTTCCAAGTCTCCTGTGTTGGGGCTGGTGGAAGGTGATGAATAAAAGATGGGAATGGGGTGGGGGGAGCTCCTGTGGCTTTAAGAGAAATGTGATGAGCATTTAGAGTGGGGAGATTAGTGCAAGAGCTTCTCTCAGAATACCAAAAGTGAGGGGCCCAGCATCAAATAAAATAAACGAGAAAGCCACCTCCCGGCTTTGAGATAGCAGGAGCCCAAGGGAAGAAGAAGCGGGCTGGAGGCCTTGGCAGGGGTCGAGGTGATGCAGATCCAGGTGAAGGAGGCTGGGAACCATCAGGAGAAAGTTCAAGTGGGGGCATAGCCAAGGTGACCCAAGGGTCGGGGCCAGGGAAGTGAGGGGAAAGGAGCCCAGGTCAGCTCCCTCCCTCCCAAAGCTGACATCATCTTTGGATGCTGAAAGTAATTACCCCCACCTCCACCCACTTGTGTGAAAGGGGCTGTGGACAGAAGGCTGTCTGTATGGCATCTAATGGGAACCTATGTGGGCGGCTTACTGTTATTAATACTAATGAGTCACTATTTACCACCCTTTGATCATGTGCTAGACACGGTGACAAGCGTTTCCAGGCATGCTTTTCAGTCCTTACAGCAGCCTTATGAGAAGGTTGCTGTCAGTGTCCCGTTTATACCAGTAAAGAAACCAAGGCACAGGAAGCGTGCCCCGAGCTGGTGATGAACCAGGATCCACGATAAGTCATTCCAAGCCCTGCGGGGAGGGGCACTGGTGAGGTGTGCTGGAGGGGTGGCTAGGGATGTGGACCCTGTCCTGAGACCAGGAGTCACCCAGTCGCTTAGCTGATCACACCTGGGAAAGCAGCCCCGGCTCCCTGGACAAGGAGGATGAAGGAGGGACAGACCGGGGAGGAGGGGTGGAGCCTATTGCTATGGGTTTGTGTTTCAGTGCCTCGGAGAGATTGCACAGGCATTTTTGTGCATGTGGCGCCATGTGACTATGCAAAAGGGCACTTGTGACATTATCTCCATGAGGATCTATGGCTGTTGATTTAGGATTGCGTGTGCATGGGTCTCTGGAGTATGACTCTGAGGAGGAAGTGTATGCCATGAGAGTGAGGGTGGCTGAGGTTAATGGATGTCTTTGTATGTGGAACCCAGCGACCAAAATACACAAAACATACAAAAGTGTGTGATTGGAGCTGGCATACTATTGTATGTGGCCTCCCTGGTGGCTCAGACGGTAAAGCACCTGCCTGCAATGTGGGAGACCTGGGAAGATCTCCTGGAGAAGGAAATGGCAACCCACTCCAGTACTCTTGCCTGGAAAATCCTATGGACAGAGGAACCTGGTAGGTTACAGTCCATGGGGTCGCAAAGAGTTGGACATGACTGAGTGACTTCACTTTCAATACTATTGTGTATGTCTTTATATGTGTGTGTGCGATATACATGCATTTCCATGACTGTGACATGAATCAGTGTGTGACTGAGCATATGAGTGGTGTAGAGGCATATGAGTGGTGTAGAGGGTGACAGTATGAGAGTATGTAGAGGGTGGTAAGAGCACTTTGCGTGTGTGTGTGTGTGTGTGTGTATGAGTGTGTGTGCACGCATGCCAAGCTCAGGCGGTCACCTCTGATTCCCTCCCTCCCCTAGTCTCTCCCCCGATGACAGAACTGCATGTCCATCAAGAGGCTCAGAAGGGGAATCACTCAGCCTCAGTGAAGCATACTCACAGAGATATCCCAGACGTGGAGTGCCCAGTTGCAGATGCACAGCAGAGCCCCAAGAATCCAGTTTAACACATGCATTTGCCTCCCTCTCTCAGATCCTCCCAGCATCGTTCACAGGCCAAGCAGACACTCCTGGCTCTATCCTCAAGAAAGGTCAAGTCTCAAAAGGATTATATACCAGGCCCTTTCTATATCTCCATTCTTCTCCCCATCCTTTCACAGCTGGGGAAACTGAGGCTCAGACGAGATAAGACTCTTGCCTCCAACTTCAGGTCCAAATTGCTTTCCCCTCAAGGTCTCCGATTTCTGAATTTATGCTCCATAATTTGGCCTGCCTGAAACCAAGGCGCTCAGTCAAGCATTCATTCAACAGTTACTCAGCACTTCCACCCTGTAACCAGATAACTACCAGCCTTGAGCCAACTGTCTGAGGTCTGAAGCCATCACCTTGCCTGAACTGCGCTGAGCCTCAAACCCAGCTGGACAATCTTGCCAACAAACCCGGTGGAGCTGTCCTTGGTGCTGAAGTTGCGTCTGCAGGCGCCTGCCTCCAAGGCCACCTCTGGACTTTGGGAGGAACTGAAGCTGAATTATTGGAAGTACTGAGTTCCTGCCATGCTCCATGCTGGCCTGGCGCATCTAGAAACTTGCCTCTCTTCTTGTCCAAATACTTTTGATGCAGTGTCTTGTGGACTAAGTGAGGCTGAGGCAGCTTATGTCCTGGTTCAGTAACATTTGCTAGACTGTGCTGGAGGAGAAAAACAAACCCTTGGGTGTGTCAAGGGGAGGATACTAGGTTGAAGGGGATTCTGGAAGCTAAGGCAACTAGAAACTGTAGCAAGACCCCAGTAAGAACATGGGAACAGGGACTTCCCTGGTGGTCCAGTGGCTAAGACTCTGAGCTCCCAGGGCAGGGGGCCCAGGTTCGATCCCTGGTCAGGGAGCTAGATCCCACATGCTACAACTAAGACCCAGAGCAGCCAAAAAAAAAAAAAAGAACAGGGGGACATTTTTATCATTGTCTTCAGATCCTGGAGGGTCTGTCCTGGGAAACAGGCTTGGAATATTTTCCCCCACAGTCAGAAGGTTGAGGTTTCAGAAAGAGAGATTTCAACTCTACTTAAGAACCCCTTATTAGGGTCAGAGTCCCTTCAGTGAAGGATCATTTTGCCTCAGGAAGAAAGGAGCTTCCAGGCAATGAGAATGACAAAACATTCCATTTTTCAGACAAGCCCTTAGGCACAATGGCTGCAATTTACTGAACACCTATTATGTGCCTATTATTTGAGAAGGAAATGGCAATCCACACCAGTACTCTTGGGAAAAGTCCATTGATGGAGGAGCCTGGTGGACTACAGTCCATGGGGTCGCAAAGAGTCAGACATGACTGAGAAACTTCACTTTCACTTTTTTTTTTCACATTATTATGTGCCTGGCATGACCTATGGGCATGGATATCATTAGCCACATGTTATAGAGGAGGAAACTGAGGCACACAGAGAGGAAATGACTTCTTCAAGGTCACGTGGCTAGCAAGTAATGAGCTGGAATTACCCCCATGTATGTGATTCCAACCTGCTGGGCTACAAAGCCTCCCTGAATGCATCCAGAAGGTGTGGAATTATCCTCTCGCCCACATCCCTCCATAGCCTTCTCCCAGCTACCTCCCCACCTCCTCCCCATGGGTTAAGTTTTAAGGAAGAAATAAATTAAAAATGGATGAGATGCCCAGCACAGGGTATGGGGTCTGATCCGATTAACACTGATGTTTCTTTCATGAGGGATGGGATGGTAATCCTCACCTACAGCAGCCCAGGGTGGTGGAGGAAGCTGTCTCTAAGTCACCAAGGCCACCTGCCTCCCAGCTCTGTGGGTTCTCTGACCCGCCCTGCCCCACCATCTGCCACCACGTTCCCCTGCCCCCGTACTCCCCGTGTCCAGTCATGGCTCTCAGAAGCCCCACCAGCCTCTGGCTGCATCTCCAAGCCTGCCTGGGGCAGCAGAACTATCCCAGGCTTTGGACTGAAGCAGAATCAGCTCCTGGCTCTGCCTCTTACTGTGAGACTGTAGAGAAGCCACCTAGATTTGGCTTTCCCTCCAGTAAAATGCGGAAGAGGCCTGCCTCACAGACCCACTGTGAGGTGTGAGTTAATGTATCTGAAGCTCAGAACATAGTTTATCTTCTCTCACTGAACACTTTATTGATGGCTGTCACTGCTGCTACTGCTGCTGCTACTACTATCATTATATTGATGAATGGAAGCATTTCTTGTCCTGAGCATTTGATGACCCAAAAGAGAAATGGATAAAAATCAAGGGGGTGGGAATTGAGGCTCCATTCATGGAAAAGCAGGGCACTCCTTAGAGGAGTCACAAATTTTTCCCAACCAGCCATGCTCACAGAGTAAAGAACAAGCCACAGTCAGAGTGACCAGGGCTCTGGTTATTGGGGGTTTGCCCACCTAACTCTGCCTCCAGCTGAGAGGCAGATGGCAGTCCCTCAGATGGAGGCCAAAGGCATCTTGGTCACTGGAAAAGCTGATCCCGGAGGAAGGAGGCATCCTCTGTCTAAGCTGGGAGCTGGGAGGTTTCCCATGGCGAACTTCAGGAGTTGGTAGACACACTGCCCAGCCACAAGGAAACTGGACCTGCCAGCCCCATTGACTGCCGAGGATCGGTGCCCACCTGGGCTTCCTACAGGCAGCCTGGCTCCCACCACCTCATGCTGAGTCCTTGGCCTGAGCACTTCCCCTCTCTGAGCCCAGTTTGATTCTTTGTTAAACAGAGGTAATAGTAGAACCTTCCACAGAGAGTGGTGGTGAGGGTCAGATGTTACATGTGAGGCAAAGGGGTGGCAGACCAGGGCTAGGACCCTTCACTGGATCTGAGCCCTGGTCACCCAGGGAGGGGCCCAGGCACGGCCCCCACCTTCCAACCACAGAGCACACCTAGGCAACAACTCTGCGCCTCTTGCCTTGCGTGCCAGACGCTGCATGTGGCTGGGAGGAGGAGGAGGGGGAAGAGGCCGGGAAGCCTAGAGCCCAGGGGAGCACCCTGACGCCAGACTCCCTCACGCAAGGGGTTTGGGTTTGACACGCGAGAGGAAGACATCCACCAGGCCTCCCCCCTTCCCTTCCCCCTAAGCGCATCCACGGAGGGTTGTGGCAGAGCAACCAGCCTCTGCCACAAACCCAGCCTCCGCTTGCCACAGCCCTTCAGTCCATCTGTCCATCTGCCTTCTCAATGGGCAGACTGGCCACCTGCCTCTCTCTTGATCTGCTTCTCGGACTGTCAATGTGCCTGACTGTCTGCCTATGATGCTGTCAGTCTGCCTTTCTGTCATCAGGCTTCTCGTGGGTCAGGCTAGCTGTCCATCTGTCTGTCAGCCTATCCATCGGTCTTCCTCTCTGTTTTGCCATCAGGTCTATCTGTCCATCCTCCCAGTGGTCAGACCAGCCTCCCATCTCTCTCCTCCCCCTATTGGTCTGTCTGTTCCTTACCGGTCTCTTTGGTCAGGCCAGCAGCCCATCTGTCTTTCAGCACCTGTGCTTTCCCCCTATCCACCTGCCAAGGGGTCACTCCTGCCTTCCTCTCTGCCTGCCCTTCCATCAACCTTTTTCTTCCCACCCCTCACTTCTCTCCATGTGTGGAGACGGCTTCACTTATCACCAAAACCCACCTCCGTGTGCCGTGGACCAGGGCTGGCTGGCCCCTGGTGAAGCAGAGCAGACAGGCCAGCCAGCCCAGGGCCCCTCCACCCCAGCCCTCCAGCTCCAGGGTCCCCACCCCCAGCCTCCACAGCACAGCCGCTCCCTACTTTTGGCTCCTACACCCTCTCCCAGCCCTGGAACGTTATAGAAAGATTTAGCTGAAGGTATTTAGGGAAGACTAGGTTCAAATTAATGGTGAAAATAAGGTTTTATGATTCCATTTCAGTTTTATTCCTCGACCGATTTTCTCCATTAGCACTGTGCATCAATTGCGGATGGCTGTTCTCTGCAGTATTTATGGTAATGCAGGTTAATGTCTGAGTTCGAGGAGCTCAATTAGCAAATTCATGGACAAGGGGGTCTGTTCGCCTTCTCTTGTGAAGCCCGATGATTCATTAGCCACAGGGAGAAACTCTGGGTTTCAAGTCCGCATACAAAACGCTGGCTGCCATTCTCCCATCCGTGTGGTACACCTGGCTCTGCGCTGGTGCTCAGGGAGCCCCTGGGTCTTTGTTCCCTGCACCTGTCGTAGTGCTTGGCACAGAATAGGGCCTCGATATTTGTTTGACACTCAGCATAGGGAATATGACAGGCGTTCTAAACCCTGAACAAATCAATGAATCGCTTTGTCCCCAGAGCCAGGCACAGAGCCTAGAACAGAGGATGTTTAATGTTTGCTAAAGAAATTGACACACCCTTGAGCTCCTGGACCTAACATGGGGTTGCCACACAGTCAATGCCAGATGAGCGTTTGTTGCCTGGCTGATTGCTTACAAATAGAAAATGGATGAGTGGATGAAGGTGGTTTTCTCCAACAACAAGGCTGCCTAGATCCCCAGATCCCACTCTGAAGGTGACTGGAAGAAACAGGATCCCAGGGTCCTAGTTTGGAGGGTCTAGGGCTGGAGAAGACATGCAGAGCTGTTGCCCCCACCTTACAGCCAGACTTGAATAGATGGGGCAGGGGTTTCCAGGTTTGTAGCTTTGGGATATGTTGGGCTGGGCATCGTGGTTGAGTAGAAGTGCTGTAGGTGGGATGCCCCCCTCCATCCTCTGCTAGCTCCCCAGCCCTGAGTCTCAGGAAGAAAGCTGAGCAGCGGGGAGGAGCCCCTTCCCCTGGTGCCTCATTGGAGACTCATCTCTTGATGATGCCGGCTGGGCAGTTACTCTTGTTTTACAAATGTGGAAACTGAAGCCCAGGGAGGTGAAGCACTCTGTCCAAAGTCACACAGCAAGTTAGTGGCTGAGCCAGGATTTGAGCACAGGTTTTCTGTCCTTTTCCTTACTTCTTACTGCTGCCCAGCCCCATTCTTTGTCCCCTCTGGGCCTCTCCCACTAGAATATCAATTCCAGGAGGGCAGAGATCTTTTCTATGTTCAGTAATGCTTCCCAGTGCCTGGAACTGGGCTGGCAAAGTGTATCAAGTGCACAAGGAGGCCTAACTGAATAGTAAGTGATTGAGTGGATGGATGAAAGAATCCCATTCTCAGCTATGAGGGTAAGAGCTTGACAATATTCATAGCATCTTCCTCCTATTAGGCTCCTACTGCACGTGTCAGGTACTGGCTCTGGAAGACTGTGGCAGTGTCCCCATCAGCCCCGTGGAGAGGGCATTAACCCTGTTCCTATTCTCAGTTCAAGAACCTGAGCTTAGAGGCCTGACCCAGGTCATACGGGCTTGCCTGGTGGCTCAGGCGGTAAAGTATCCACCTACAGGGTGGAAGTCCCAGGTCCGATCCCTGGTTGGTAAGATCCCTTGGAGAAGGGAATGGCTACCCATTCTAGTATTCTTGCCTGGAGAACGCTATGGACAGAGGAGCCTGGCGGTCTACAGCCCACGGGGTTGCAAAAGAGTCGGACATGACTGAGCAGTCCACTCAGCACGCGCACACCAGCGCACACAGTTCGCGAGTGGTGGAGTCAGGGTCAGGATTCCAGCCCAGTTCATTCTGTCTCCGAGTCCTGAGCCCAAACCTCCTGGACATTTGCCCTGCACACCTCTTGCTTGAGGTTGAGCCCATCCAACTACCCACCACTCAAGGCTCCATTTAAAGTCCCTTGACTGAGGGTGCCCCAACCCCAGGGAAACTTGAGGGCTGTCTCCCAGCGGTGGAAGCCAGACTGTGACGGGAAAACCAAGAAAGTCTGGGCAGCCCCGCGGAGCGAGACTGGGCCCTGGGCTGCTCCCTGGCCGCTCTGCCCGCCGGGGGTCTCAGCAGTGTCAGCAGAGTCCCCTCAGTGAGAGGAGGTTGACATTTCCTGCACAGCCCGCCATGGGCCGCCTGTCCCTCCCAGGAAGGGGCTCTGGAGGGAGGGGTGTGGCATGCAAAGTGGATGTGACAGCTGGGCCTGGGAGATGGGCCCTGGGTGCCCTTTTCTGAGGGCTTGACGGAGAAAACAGATGTGACTCCAGCCCAGGCTAAGGACCTACAGGAGCAGCTGCCAGATTTAGGGAAGGCCCATGCATGCCAGGAACCACACATTATCCTTAATCCTTATAGCTGTGCACAAAGAAACCCATGGAATAGGCCCATTTTACAGTTAGGGAAACTGAGTCTCAGGGATGGGAAACCATTTGCCTGAGATCCACATAAATGGGGCGGTGAATGCAGGACCCCAAATTCTGTTCTACCCCAGAGTCCTCACATTTACACTCCACTCTCAAGGGCCTCAGTTGAAAAATGTAGATCACGTGAACATGGCCACTGCTCTCTGGGAACTTCCTCCTATTGTTTAATGAGGCAGGAGAAAAAGCAACCCCACCCCTACCGGCTGGGAAGCTAGAACACACAGATTCAACCCAGCTGCCACAGACTCCCTCACTGTGTGACCCCAGGCAAGTCACTTACCCTCTCTGATCCCCAGCTGTGACATCCTCAAAGTGGAGATTTTTGTAAATTTTTATTTTTATTTATTTTTCTATTTGGCCATGCCCAGTCTTAGTTGCCGCACGTGGGATCTAGTTCCCCGATCAGGGATTGATCCTAGGCCTCCTGTGTTGGGAGTGAGGAGTGTTAGCCACTGAACCACAGGGAAGGCCCTCAAATGGAGATTTTTCTGCACCCGTGTCTGAGAGGGATCGTGCTGCCTGTCTGATCCCTGGAGGGCCCTTCCACTTTGCTCTCTGATTTCCTGGGCTAAAGAAGACTTTTCATATTGAGAAGAAAGAGGTGGCCTGGGGGAGTGAGTCTCGGGGAAAACAAACAGCATAGCTTGTAAGAAGACCCCAAAGTGGGGAAAGGGGCAGAATCGGTCCAACCTTCACCAGGGATCTGACGAGCAGGGAGAAGTGACTCGCCCAAGGTCACCCGGCACATTAGCATCCATGAAAGGATTCCCAGCCCGGCACCTTCCCCAGTGTGGCTGCCACCACAGTAAAAATGTTCAAAGACATTTAAAAGCTTTACCTTTGGCCCTTAATTTTTTTTTGTTTTGTTTGTTTTTTAAAAATCTTTATTCCTTTTTCTTTGAAGAGAATAGCGCATTAGGGTTCTTGGAAACTCTTTTTTTTTTTTGTCCTTTTAAACAAAAAATAAGCAAACCTCAGTCTAGAAAAGACCCTGAAGACAGAGATGGCATCTCAGCTCCCTCCTGCTACCCCCTCCCCCTACCCCAGAGACCCGGTGGCTGTCTCCCCGAGTCCCTGGTGGCTGGCACCGTCATGGAAAAAGGCCCGGCGGGGGGACTTGCCGGACCAGCTGCTGCATAAACAGCCAGAGACTTCAGACAGACTGGAAAATCAGGCGCCACTTCAAAGGCTCGCTGACAGGCGGCCCCGGCAGTGGGAGCATGGAGGTGGCCTCCCCTGACGCCCAGCCAGGCAGGGGAGGCTGGACCCGCTGCTGTGTTTTCACCGAGAAGCAGCCGACAGAAGGACAGGCACCTCCTCGCCCCACTGGCAACGAAGTTCTTACAATATTTGTCAACCCGACGGGCT